>JAUZNK010047146.1:0-14082 GCA_035046665.1 Euphysa ruthae | reverse complement strand
TTAATAAAGCTGTTCATTTTTTTCAGAGTAATTCATTGAGCTATGCAATAGGGGCACTATTTATATCAGAATAATAAAAAAGAAGTATGTACTTTCTTTAATATTTCCTTTAAATGTGCAAATATAATGCAAGTTTTTGGATGACAGAATTAAAAATGAAACAACGGAAGTTTTGTTAAAATATAACTCTTTCAGATATTAATAATAATCAATAAAATAATGACCGTGAAATTGATTTCAATATATTCTCATTGTGTATTTTGAATGATTTCATACAATTTTAAGTAATTTTCAAGTCGTACGTTTGGTTTATTTGTTGATCGAGTGAAATCTGCCGTTGAGGCTATATTTAATGAAATTTGAAAGCTGTAAATTTTAGTTTTTCTAAGAAAAAAGTTAAACCTATCGAAAAAGCAGAACGCTGAGTGTTTGTGGCAAATCATTTGAATGTGTGCTTTTATGTATAGTTAGGTGTGGTGGTTTTGTTACAGGGGCGGCGCATAACGTGATATATCACCTAATAAATTAAATACAAAATACATTAGAGGAAAGCTAATAATAACAATGGATGATCTATCGCAAATCGGTTCACAAAGTTTTAGAAGAATTCTTAGATTTTACCGTAAGTAGCCGATTTTTTTTTTTTTTTTTTTAAGAAAAAACAATTTTTTATGCTTAAAATCAAAACACTTCATAACCTACAATTTAATTCTTCATAACCTATAATTTCTTTTCTATTTTTTTTGCGCATTTTTATTAATATTTTCTTTGGAATACAAACCTAATTACGCATTTTATAAGATTACTAATCTCATTCAGGACAAATAAAATTTATTACAAAAGTTTTAAAGGTAATCAAAAGAATTTTTTTAGCATTTTCACTGATGTCTTGATACTTTTGAATGGCTTCTTTTTCAATTCCAACGAAGAGGAAAACACGAACTTATAATAATACTTAGTCGTATTCTGAGGTAATAATCAAACAAATATCAATGTATATATTATCAATAATTTTAATAAATGTACATTGGTAATATGTGGTAATATTGCTAAAAGATTGAATACTGTATGTATTGTTTAGAACACGTGAAGTAATTAATTCTAAGTTTTCGGAAATGAGAATCTCTGTAACAATTTAAAATATTCATTGTTTTAAGAAGATATTTAAACTGTTTGCCTCTAGAATAATTTCATTTTGACCAAAAACTTTTACCAAAAAGTTTTATTAATTAAGTTAGATTGGATTCACGTATGTTCTCTTTGTAATGAACTGTACAGCGTAATAACTAAAAACTACAATAGAATTAAGTATAAAATCAAGGAAATATTTTTTGCCTTGAATATAATACGAAGCCCTAATATATAGAGGCTATGACATACCTCAAGGGAATGATTTTTTTTTTTTTTTTTTTTTTCATGTGCGTGTGTGATGTATAAATGGGCCAGTAAAACATATATTTGGTGAGAAATAACACGTCTTATTGTGTCTGAAATACTCCAACTATTTTTCAATAAGGAACGAAGCACACAACCGCACCCTGGTGTTAATTTTTTTTTTCTTTTTCTCTTGAATAATAAAAGTTTCTTAAATATATATTCTATTGCGAGTTTCCTAACTTATCTATAACAACGTTATAGAGAAGTTAAATTTCGAAAAATGTCTTCAGTGAAAATTCAAAGTGAATTTTCTTTCAGTCAGATAATTACTTTATAATTACTTTTATATTTAAAAAATACCGTAAAAAGTAGTTTTGTTCATCGTTGGTAACTAACGTAGTTGGCGTTCGGTTGAAGTACAATGTTCAGCAAATGATATATTATTCCACTCTGAAATTTTATCTAATACGTCATGTAAATCATTTTCTTGGTTTCTATTACATGCAAGCATTCATAAAAAACAATAAGCTTCAAGTTTTAATTACGAACGAAATTTACACTTTCCCTTTTTTCCCTTTTTTGATGATCATAGAAAAATTTATTAGAAACCAAACCCTTTTTTATATGACCAATAACTCATCTGCGCTAGATTAAGGTGGCAATATACTATTAGAGCTAAAATTTCTATTACTTATCATAACTCAAGCATAGTGAATAATCCTCATTGTAATAATGACAAAAAAATTAAATTTGGTCCCGAACCTGTATTTTCTTGTGTGTAGCTTTCAGTTTCCGCAGTCTAACACCGACTCTCTTTTAAATATGTCTCACACATACAAGTTTTTAAACAATGACTCCTCTGTAAGGGTTAGCTATAATATCATGATGCTCCACACAAGTTATTTTGAACTTGTTTGCTTGTAAAACACGTTGACGTCCATTGGACAAGTTTCAAAAAGAAACTCAAGCAAAATACATTTTTTCTTTGTCAAATCAAAGTTTGTTTTCAAGTTATCGTTTTTGCATTTAGGGAAGAAGCCCAAAGTCTACGATTGCACTTTCGCTAAATATATTTGCTGTTTGCTGAAAGAAATCTGTTTGATTGTTCCTGTTCATCTGAACCTGACCGGTGCAATATTTGGGTCACATTTAAGATATGCTTGTTAAGGCTGGGGTCAATCTAAAAATACTACTTTTTCCAAGTTCACTTTTCTGCAAAATAAAGCAATGAGAATAATATTCTTTAGACCATATAACTTAGCTTGTAACATTCTCTGTTTTACAAGTAAAATTCTACACTTTATGATGTAGTTCGATATTTAAATTGTCGATTTGTATGATAAGAACCAGATATGCTAACTTGTGGAGTTGAAACAACATGAATAACGCAGCCATAAATCTTTTTTGCAGAAATAGAAACAAGGGATGAAGGAGTAGTTTTTAAAAAACAACTCTTTTTGCGGTATGAGTATGAAATATGAAACTTTCGATTTTTAAAGACTCTTGATGGTCAAACTAGGAAATTTCTTAAAGAAGAGGATATCTTACATAAATTACAATCAGGATTTCGAAAATGGTTTTCAATTGATACTTGTCGATTTCCAAAAAGTCTTTGACAAAATATATTATAGCATTCTGCTTGAGAAATTAAAGTAGCTTCTTGGTTCAAATCCTATTCCTGAAACAGAAAATTCAAGGCTAGAATCGATAAATTACTTTCCGATGAGGAAATAATGAAATGTGTGGTCACTCAGGTATCAATCTTATGCCCGCTTTTGTTTCTTGACTGTGAATAACTTCTCCATGCAGATGACTCTTGTTTGACTTTCCAACATGTAAATTTAAGGGAAAGAGAAAATATTTTAAATAGAATTTTTTCAAACATTTGTGAGTGGTTTGTTGTTAACAAACTAAGGGTGCACTTTAGAGAGGGTAAGACTAAATTCAAACTTTTTTTATCAAAAATGAAAGTTAAGAAAACAGATCTACTGGTTTTAAATTATAAAGGGCATCCATTAAACAACATAACTCAATCATAAACCTGGGAGTGTCTGATGATATACACTCCCAGGAAGTGAAGAGGGAATGGCTTGTTATGTTCTAAATAAAAATAGTTCTAAACTAAGATTTATATACAGGAAACAATTTTTTTAACACAAGCTTCAAAACGTTTTCTTTTCAACGCACTGATTCAACCACATTTTGACATTTCGTGCAGGAAGTGGAGTGTCTTGGGTAGGATTTTAATGAGTCATTTAAATCAAGGTTATAGCAAAAAATTTTGAGCAATGTGTTTTTTTCTAATATTCCTTTTCCATCAGCGAGACATTTTTGAGATTTATTCTTTGGGTTGGTGGCTAGATGTTTAGTTTATTCTCATTTTGTTTACCACACCATCAAAAGCATGCTGAATCTCTGCCAGTTTAGAATATCTGAACTTCGACTTAAACATTTTAGTAGTATGTGACGACCTGTCAATTTCAAAAAAAAAAACATTCTTCGGTGCAAAGAAATGTTGTGCGCAAGCTATAACTTGTGAAAATTGTGCACCACAACACCGAAAATTGTGCACCACAACACCGAAAATTGTGTACCACAACACCGAAAAGATTGTAATTTACAGACCACCTCGTGGATCCTTATGTTGGCTAATCACTAAATTTTGTAATTATAGATTTTACATTGAAAACTCTTCAACTTGTGTTTACATTTGAAAAGATAAATATGGTTTCTGAAGTGAAGAAACCAATAAAATACTACAAATGTAATTAATAATCATAATTATCTTGTGATCTATGAACATAAATATTTTAAATTTATGAATTGTAGTCTCTTATTAGCCTTCTTTTTTACCAGTATCTTAAAGCTTCTAATCTAAGATAAAGATAACTTGCCTGCTTCCACCTGCTTCCACCTGCGCAGTGTTTTCGTCCAAGGATAAATAAGTTTCTCAATTGCCAACTATTAAGATTTGACAATTAAAACATGGCATGTTATTTAAAAGATTTAGTCAGTCCTAGAATGGTCATAGTTATAGTGGTTATAGCAGAGATAAAAATTCAACAATTTTTGGTAAAAAATAGAAATAAATTGAAAAAATAGCTAAATACTAGGCTAACGTAGATGTGTTACAGATATCAGTGAGGAAGGTGGAGAAATTAAAGTTTTTTAGATTGTGAAAAGAAAAAATAAATATATTGGAAACGTCTCTCATAAAAAAAATTTTTCGAGAAAAAGAATATTAGATGACATGAGAAGAAGTCATTCATTTCATGTAATATTACCATTGTTTAATAATCTTATGACTAGTTATTTTGCGAATATATGCATGGAAGAAATTTTAAGAGCTAAAATCTAGTAAAAGTTAGCGTAAAACTTCAGAAATTTAATAAGGAATATCTGATTATTCTGATATCAAACTACACGCTGTTGAAGAATTTATAACACTCCTTGATAAGGATTCTTATTAATGGAACAATGGAGAATTTATATTATTATATTAGCTTGAAAGACCTCCCTCTCTTACTATATAGCAAAAATTTATTTACACGATAGAATACAAATAAGAATGAATATGCCGGTGAGTTTTTCTCTTCCTTCCAGGGAAAGACTTAAAATAAATTTAAACAAAAATAAAATTCGATTAAACTGAGAATAGCATTTTATGCACCAAGCCATTAAGAAGAATACGGCCAAGCAGCATTGATAAAAGGAGTTTTCAAAGCTTTCACACGTATTTTTAAAAAGTACATATCCAAAATTGGATAACAGGCTTAAAAAACTGGGGTGGCTTAAATGATGATGCTAACAATGATACTCCAGAAGAAAAGTTAAAAGGAAATCTAACGGTATTAAAACTGTTAGTAAAAAGAGGAGGCTATAATAACAGAGGGCTTAAGTAAAAAATATGTTTTTAAAAACTTCAAAAATTTACCTCACAGCATATTCACAAGATTTTTATTCCTAAAAGATGCTGTTTCAGAGCTTTTCAAAGAAATTTTTACAATTTCGAAATCAAAATACCATACCCTCTTAGAATTTTCAATTGAAAAATATTCTTCTTAATTGACTTGGGTAACTAATACTTTAAGTAAAACATGAAATTACATCAAAATCTGAAAATATCGGATTTATAGATTTACCTATTGCGTCTCTTTTTAATCTAATTAAAGTAATTTTTCAGTCTAATAGAAGTAATTTTTGCTAATTTTGGCAGCTATTGCAGTGGTAAAAAATCAGTTTTTGAGAGAAGATCTACAGACAGTCCTTACAATTTCAAAGCATTTTATCATTATTATTATTATTTTACAGGCAGTTAAAACTCAAAACCTACCACACTGAAGTGATGCCCAGATCTGAATCAATGACCTTAAGATTGGGAGTTAGGTGCTCTGCCAAATTAACTACCCGGGTATAAATTTTATCATTTCTAGGCTAGCCGTCAAAGCTAATGGTGTTTTGTTCCCCAGTTAAGCAATGAAATTTAATCTTCTAAAATAATTTCTTGATAGAGTGATATTATTCATTGTTTATTGCAACTAGTAACCTGTTTCGAGATAATGGTCTAATTTCAAGACCTGAATTTGAAAAGGTTATGCAATACCTTTATTCTAAATCACCCTATCACAATGTTGTGGGGGACTTCTTGAAACAAAGCCTAAATATGATTGCTTTCACAGAATTTGGTGGGTTAATATAAATTGAAAATTACAGAGAGATCAATGATCTCTCTTAACAGACTATCAAATATAAATATAAAATTTTGAGTTAGGATGCCTAAGAAAAAGTTATTGAACAGGAAAATGTATGATATCAGAAAGTAAGTAACTATATAAAATTATTTAACAGACATGCGGTATGCCTTATTTTGATTATCCTGACAGAAAAATCCGTATGAATCAAATTTAAAAAAAAAATTTATAATCATAGGTTAACATTTTTTTTTTGTTTTATGCAAGAAAATTATGTGAATTTTTTAAAATTAAGCGGAATCTTAAAAGCAGACTAATACAAGCAATCTACGAATAAATGCTCGTGTTGGAATAAGTTGTGTTCGTTCAGAGCCAGCAAGCTTTTAACAAGCATAGTTTTCTACAAAATCAGTGTCACTTGGCATTTGATAAACAGTGTCTAACCTTCTTACTGTTCGATAAACAGTGTCTAACCTTCTTACTGTTCGATAAACAGTGTCTAACCTTATTTCTGTTTAATTCTTAAATTTTTTCATTTTTATGATTTCTGAATTATTTTTACGATTGAGAAATTGGGTAATTTGTGCATGTAAGAGATTGGATAATTTTTTGCTTAAATTACCCAATGCAACAAGGACCATCCTTTCATTTCAAGCTCTAAAACTCTCATATTTTCTCTAATAATAAATTCGTATTAAAAGCTTAGCTAACTACAATTGATACCAAATCTTGTAATGGGTGACTAATCGACAACATACGTTAATCCAATTTCATTACCACACTTCTTTTGTTCTTGTTTCTCTTTTTGTTCTTTTTCGCCCTCGATGAAATAACTATTCCTTAGATTATATTATTGCACCCTTGCTCCTTCACTCTTTCTATTTTTTTCGCTCTTGCTCTTTCGATGATGTTATTAATCCTTGACTCCTGTTTCCTTTTAATTTTCTGCTTTACTTTATTCCTCTTACTTCCCATTTTATTGCTAACCCGCAGAAAGCTTTGTTCAATGAAATGATTGGGTATTTTTTTCTCGTATAATCATTACCAAGGCTTCTTGAATAAAATTAATATAGACTGTTAAATCTTCAATCGGACATCTATACCGTTAAAAAATTAAGGGATGTTTACATGTAAGTCGGGATCAAATTGAAAATACTTTATCGAGTAAAAACACTAATGCTCTTTCTTGACATATAAAAATTTTATATTTTGAGTTTTTGCAATTTTTTGAGCAAAAGTCCTACAAATTTTCCAACATTTCTTCTAGAAATGCTCCAAAGTCAGTAATACTATTTAACTGTGGTAAACTCTATCAAAAATTCATTTACTATGCTAGCAATTAGTTAGGGAAATATTTTTTAAAAAATAATGATTTGCAAATTCAGAAATAAAAATTTATAATAGAATTGTTTTAAGAAGTTTTAATAGACAGAATTTGGATTATCTGACTTAAAATAGAATTTCTAATATAATCAATTTTCATGTCTCAGTTTACTTAGCTCGATAATGCATATTGTCGATAAGTATAGCTAACAAACACTGATATTGTTTTTACAGAACATGTTTAATTTGTGATGAGTAAATAAGGATTCTTTCATGAGTTCTAAATTTGACATCTTTTAAAGTAAATGGTGACGTGATCTTAAGTTTGTTAAGACATGCTTAAACATAGAAAATCAAGAAGAAGCAATAAAAACGTAGTTAAGGAGTTATTGAAAAGTAAGTTCAACATTATTTACATAAAACATACTCAAGTATTTCAGTTTATAAAAGTTTTTAAAAACTTATTTTATAGGAATGAGTATTGAACAGCGTTCGATGATGCAAAATTTCAAAAAAAAAATGCAATTTACCTATTACGATTTTTTTGAATTTTTAGAATATTCCTTGAAATAACAACCATGTCGTTTTTGCAAGAAAAAAAATGGTAGTAATTACGAACAGTATTTGATAATATAATTGAATAGCTACAAATAAAATTAAAGGTAAATTTGGAAGAAAGAATACTTCCATGAGTCTGCAGGGCAAGTAAATTATTTCATTATAAAACAACGGATAAAAACTAGGGGTTTCTTGTTAAGGGCATTGTAATGGGAAAAAAATAGCTCATTAATGCATGTTAATGATTTAATGCACATGTTTTATTTGAGAAAAGACTTCATTTGAAATTACAAGATAGTGTCCATACAATTTAGAATAAACAATTTTAATGCTCAGTTACAATAATAAAGGGAGTAAATACTTGTTTTAAAATTTCCCTTGCTCGAGGCTTGAACAAAAAATTATAATATCCGGTCAAAAAATTTGTCAGATTTGTAATAGAAGTAAATATAGGTATTTTTTACTGTGTAATGTTAGACAAAAATTTCATCTTTGCGTCTGTGTTTGAAAACAAAATAAAAGTTTTAATCCTTTGATGAACCCGAGATTCTGAGATATCGGGACTATCTTTTCCATATCCCAAAATCCCGATATTTTTGTATGGAACATATCAACTTTGAAAAACAAAGAAATAAAACATATTTCATCCATTATCTAGCAAACTATTGGGTTGTTTATAGCTTCGAGTTGAATGTCCATGGTCCAGTCTTTAGACATGCTTTTTTTGAAAATAAATGAGCTTGCAAAAACGCTCTGATTTATAAGCTCAGCAAATTCAAGCAAAAGCGAAGGTATTCAATTTGTATCACAAAAATTTTTTTGCCGAGCTTTTTCTAAAAACTTCTGATCTAGCCTCCAGTAAGTTTAATCTTGCCTTCACTAGATTAAATACTTTCAACACAAAGAAAATTTATGCTTAGTTTCTGAAAAAGGAGGAGAATGTGTCAACGAATTGAGACTTATTTGAAGATGTAAAATCGGATAGTATAACAGCTTTTTGAAAAAGTAAAAAAATTGTTCTTGTCAAAAATTTGTGCTGATTTAATCACATAACAGGGAAAAATAAATGTAGTTTGAATGCAGTTCACCAAGAGAACAAATTCGAGTTCCAATAAGATTTAACCAACATTAAGATACTCCTGCGTTCACTCATAATTAAATTTCTCAAAATTTTTAGAAATCAGTGGTAGAGAAGAAATAAGTAATTTTTGAACTTTAAACCAGAACATTTTTTCTGTTTTATAGAGAGGATTTTATAGACTTTAAAATCCGTGGAAAATTTAAATATATTTATGAATAGATTGAAGCTTTTTCTGGGTTTGTTTTTGAAGAAGTTAGAGAAAAGTACTTGTAATGATTTTCATTCTGTAGATTTAAATTCTTATATTCTTTGACTTTTTATAATAGGAATATTTTTGTGGAATTTTTGGATGTTTTAACATCTCAGTTTTTAGATCAAAAGAGAGATTGCCGTTAACATTGATAAAAATAGTTTGTTGTTAATACTCAAAAAAGAGGTTGTCCTATTAAAAGTATCAAAAAGATAGACTGAGTAAAAAAGATTTTAATAAAAGAATCGATTGTCTTAATACTGAAGCATAGTTTCCAGTGAGATTTTTAAGAAGAAAGCCCATGAGTCTTTAGGGACTTCCATAGTTCTTTTGACTTTGGATAAATTCACTTAATTATTTAGCGATATAAATTTTCTCTTTTTTGGTAAAGTCTCTGTCCCTATTTCTTATATCTTCTTAGGACTTTTTCTTCAGTCCTCTGCATCATTTTTTATAAATTACCTTTTTAAAGGAAAACATTCATTAATATCTTTTGTGGTCTTTTTAATTCGTTTAGGAAAATTTAAACTGAACAATTTTAATTTTAATTTGAGAAAAATTCTCAACATGGGGTCAGTGTTACGCTTTTAAAAATTTCCTGGCGGACAAAATTAGCTCAGATATTCCCAGGTCAATTATATCGGAATCATCGGTAATGTTTATAAAGAAAGCTAACTAAAGCATGGTGGATTTTGGTCAAAAAAATATCAAAAGATATGTTTTCTATCTTCTTAAAGCATATCACTGCCGAAATATAGCATGTCTACTCCTCTTCCATGCCTAATATCTTATAATCTTATAAGCACTTTTGATTTCATTATCTAAAACACACTAAAGTGGGGTTGTATATTTTTGGCTGAATGCTATTAAGATTAAGAAGAGTAAAGCACAATCCAATCAGATTAAATACGGTTTAATGAAGGATCTTATTGTTTGGTAATTTCAATGAATCTTTAAGGTAATCTTTAAGGTATGCATGAGAATGTTGGTAAAGTCTAAAACAAATTTTCTAAGAATTCTTTTTCTCTCTCCATTTAAATGTAATCATTTTTTTTATATAAAAAGTAAGCAAGTTAGCAAGGAAACAAGCAAATAATTATTTACTTTGCCACAAACAAATATACATATGCTATGAAAATTACAAGACAAGAAAATAGACAACAAAAAACAACAACAACTATAAACCTAAAATCAAATGATGACAAGGATAGGCACAAAAATTTTCTGTCACAGCAATATTTCCATTGCGGTCCCGTTATACATCACGCACAAAAACCTAGATAGATTGATTCAGTCGAAACATAGTAAAAAAAAAAGAAAAAATAATAAATAAAAAAAAAAAATTGCTTTTTACAAAATTATAGTCTATATTTATTTGATATGCGAACTATATCCAGAGAAGTAAAAAATGTCTCCTTGATCTTATGTTTAAAAACGTTATATTTTGTGAATTATTTTATTTCATTAAAAGATGACAAACAATTTTTTTCCCATGCTGGATCTTCTTTAGTGTGTACCCAACCATAGATTGCTGTTGCGTAGAGGAATTCTTCTTTCCAGAAGCTTTAAAGCTTTCAGACATGTATTTTAGGTGTAGGTCTGCTGCAGAACTTAAATGCATGCAATAGCCTGATTGACCTCATATAAACCAGCAGCTAATTTATGCCTCTGTACTGCTCAGTACCAATATGGGCGCGACTATTCATATTTAAACCAAATCTTATTTATACATTTATTTTGTGCAGCTTTCAAATATATTTTAACTGAGTCGTTGAGGCCTAAATACCAGACAAAGTATGCACAGTCAAGGTGAGGTTGATTCAACGCGCAGTTTAAGGCTGGTGTTAAGAAAGATTGTTTTTTATATTAAAATCTAAGTCTGGAATTAATTTTATTTAAAGCATATCGACCCATTGTCTTTCCACTGAGAGTTTTAGCTAATGAGCATCCTAGGTATATTACTGTTGTTTAATGGATGTGCCTTTATAAATTATATTGAAGCTTTTTAGCTTTCAATTTAGAAAAAAAGATGAACAGATGGAAAACTTAGTTTTTTAGTTTTTCATTTAGTTTTTCGAAGGCTTATATTACAAATTATAAACTACAAATATATTTACTTTATTGTAAATTATTTTTTGTCAACATGATTATTTTCAATATAAATTGGCAATTTTAATTTAGGTTTGTTTAACGTAAGGCCCAATGTAGAGCACTTTAAAGTAGTCAACTTTACGTTTTTCATTTACGTAATTTTTAGTGATAGCTACTATGCTTTTTATTAAAATATAAACATGTTTCACTGGTTAGATTTTTTTTTTTTTTTTTTTACGAAATAGTTTTTAGTGTAGCTAAATAAGAGTGAATTTTAAATGGATTGAACTGAATTTCAAATGAAATGAAAATGTAATTAAGCTTTATAAATTTTACCCATTAAACATGTGATTATGTCAATTTTGTAAAAACGGTTATTAAAAATTAAAATTGAAATAATTAATATTTAATCCAGTGTATTACCAGTGATTTTAATTGACGTCTACAAAACTAATCGCTGTGAAACTGACAGTTTAATCTGAAGGCATATTTTATAAGCTGGTAATTGTATAACCAAAGAGAACTTAAATAAATACATTAACAATTTAAACAAAATTTGTGTAATTAAGTTTCATTTCAAGAGAATAATCAATCATGAAAAATCAATCTGTATTGAAAATCAATTTATATTGAAAAAAGAAAATGTGAGTGAACATCGAGATTTCTTATCACTGTAAAACATTTATCTCCACTTATGCTTATTTTGTTTCATAATGCCACCATGCAATGACACAATGCAATGACACAATACAATGACACAATTCAATGACACAATGCAATGACACAATACAATGACACAATGCAATGACATAATGCAATGACACATTTCTTTGAAAATAATTATCTCTGTCGATGAAAATTAGCCTTTCTTTTTGCGTGCGGATTTTGGGCAGAGTTTTGTGCTTCCTTATAATATTTTCGTTATAAGTAGTTTTAATAGAATAATGTAAGCACAGCTGCGCATCAACTAAACAAAATAAATATTAGATCTGACCGAGAATTTCAAATGAATATCTGTAGCTTGATAAGTGCATTAAATTTTATAAACATAAAATTTTAATTTATCTCCTTTGCTTGCTAAATTAAGTAAATGTGAAATCTATTTAACGAGGGAAATTCGATATACGCAGTTTTTCTAGCACTTAGTTAATTGCAAAATAAAAATGAACTTACTTAAAATTACATGCAAGGATAATTTTCTTTGAAAGTTGCTAGTATGGCCTGAAAGGGTTACATTATCACTGAATACTTCTGTTTCCAATTCCAATCAGTATATCTCGAAAGATAGGCAAAGGGCATAAAAAGTAAAATCCCTGAAAAAAAACCTCCATCTAAAAGAACACCCCTAAAAAGCAAAGTTGAAACTATGACTCTGATTGTGACACCTTGAAACTGAAATGAGCGAACTTAAGTAAAATTTAAAAATATTATGGAAAATATTTTGAAATTGAATAAAGTATTTTCTATCAAAATTATCAAGGGCAATGACAGTGCTATATGATTATTTACAGGATTATTTCCTTGTCAACACTTGCTGTATATTAAACAACCTAAAGTTGAAACGTTTAATAGTAATCACATTTGCTTCAAAGCTTTGCAGTGGAAGGGTAAAATTTAATCAGGTTCAGACTTATAAGTGTATAAGAGTATCGTCTGCTTCATAGGAGGGCACAAAGCTAGAATAGCTTCTTCTTTTTAACAAAAATTAAATATTTCATTTTTGTAAACTATAATTTTGATGAGATAAGACTCACGTAAACCACGTGACGTTGACTCTTTTTCAATACAAATATTTCATGTGGCTAATTGGAAAAACAAGACGCACATCATAACTCAAGACTAACAAAAATCATGAGGTTTTTAAACTAATATAAATAAGAATCAAGTTGACCAATTATCTGGGCATGGACCATATGCTAGGGCCTAATATCTACATTACACATAAGTTAAGCTAAGTTACACATTCAACGTGAGTTCTGAACATATGCTGTGAGAAAAAAAAAGTGTTGCCTCTATTGGGTAATTAGTAGGCTGTAAATTTTTATATACTGATACCACTATATACTGATCACGTTTCGATTAAAATCTTATATAACTATAACCATTTTATTTTGAAATACAAATTTGATACTCATTTCCCGAGTTAAAGTTTCCACTAGCACCAGACATATTTCCAATCCATATGATATTCCTTAGCAAAAAAATTTCCTCTAAAAATCTTGATTTTTTTCCACAATGCATTTCAAAGGAGATATTTTTTTTTTATTCTTCCAACCTAATGTTTATGAAAAAATTTGAAACAATAAGCTTTTCAAAATACAATTCTGCGCTCATTTCCCAGCTCATTCTATTACAGTTATACACCTAGGTTTCAATATTTGTTCATGCCGCCTTAATTAAGCTTTGTTTTTTATATTGTTATCTATTCATCAAAAACTGCCCAGTGAAGATCACATTTCACCCTTTTTTAGGGACATCAACAAGTAAGCATTAGTTATATCCGTCTATTGTGCAGTGGGTTCTGGGTCTAGAAAATATTCAAAGTTAAAAGTAATTTTAAATTACAATTGATGAATAAATGAAAAATAAATTCAATATTAAATCGTTGAATTAAAACTAAAAATTGATTTCAAATGAATTTTATGTGTCATGTCCGGTAGTGAGATATCGCAAATCTTTAATCGGTGCACACACACACATGCACACACACA
>JAUZNK010047135.1:0-16394 GCA_035046665.1 Euphysa ruthae | reverse complement strand
TCATTCCTTTCCTATTTAAATTTGATAAAGAGGTTCGTATTCTGAAAGCAAATACGTGAGTTAGGTCTTCAGTTATTATTTTGGTTTGACCAATTTCTTTACCAATTTTGTTAGTTCCTTCATTATAATCAATTCAATTCTAACGAAGGCTCTTTTTTTACCAAAAGGGTATCAATATTTTTTTTTTCCGTTTTAATTCCTGCAATGCTTGTTTTTGGTTTCGATTTAAATTATTATTTCGTGACATTTTAAACATTTTTAACTGTCTTAAAACATTTTTTCTAAGGTCTTGTGCACTTTATTATCGTATTCTAGTTTTAATGCAGATGATTCAGTTTTGGCTACAAGGTCTAAATAGGGTAACTTGTTGTTTGGCACAAATTTTGCTCTTAACTGGAGAATATTTCTGTGTTCTTCTGGTATTTCGTAATCACGTAAATTTAACATTTCGTTTTTTGTAAAACAGCGTGTTGTTTGTTTGTTTTGAAGAAGTTTATTTTGAAGAATTTCAATCGTTTTGATTAAACGTGCTTTTCATTTAATAAACATGTTTTCTCTGGCTTTTTCAGTTATCTTTTCAACAGATTCGTAGTCTTCTTTTATTAATTTTGTTAACAGGTGATTTTTAGTTGTTTTTTTTTTTATTTCATTTTTGATGCACACAAGTTAATACCGAAATTTCTTCGAATAAACTATCCTATTCAGAACAACAAAAGAGAAAAAGAATTAAAGAGGAGGTAAAGATTTTCAAATTCTTATTTGCAACCAAAATGAATCAAAATCAGATTACTTTAAGCAAATTCTACTACGAAACCAAGTATGCAACACCTGCCTTTGTAAAGACTCGAAATTAAATATTAAAACAACTTGATGTTTACATTGGAATGGAATGTGAATGAATCCTCTGCTTAAACTTTTGAATAAAATTCTCTGTGGACAGTACTGAAATTAATTTAATTTGGTTTTGATTTGGTAACTAACAACAAAGATATCATATCTTATTGTCTCGATTGAATTGTTCACTACTGTATAAGCATTATTAATAAAGAAATGAGGAGGCGAGACGATATTGCTTCGATTTAATTATTCTCTACTGTTCAAATATTATTAATAAAGAAATGGGAAGGCGAGAAAAAATATGAAAAAAAAAATAGGCACGAATTTATAATCGAATTTTGGCCCGAATTTCTGCTCAAAAATCTGACGAGTCAGCAAAAAAAAACATTCGTTACTATAGATAATTTTTTGCGTTGTTACAAACTGGCAAAGTTCGCTTCGCTAGCTTTTTTGTTTTGGTGAGAGATTGTAAATGATGATTGACGTAACGGATTTTTCTTAATATATTTTTTTGGTCTACAATCATTGTTATAATATTTTGAGAGTTTTTTCTCAAAATTTGCTATCTTATAGTAATGCTCAAGATGTATTTTATCGCTGAAACAGGTTGTAAGGCTACTTTTGGTAATGCGGCGATGTCTATCTTCAATGTCATCTTTGTTTAGTAAAGAACTATTAATTATTATCTAAAATGATGAAGTTCTAAAGACGAAAGGCTGAGGATAAATTTCACCCTCGGGGATGAACAAGCCTCAAATTTAGAACACGGTGTTGTAAGGGTTAGAACTTCTTTTAAACAAACAAAAAATTTCATACATTAAAACCAGAACTGTAGCAATTGGTTTTATTTATGCGGTTTTCTTATGAAGAAATAAGTGCAATGATCTTCTATTAGCGAGGTTTTAATAAAATTGAAAAATAAGAACAGTTTTGAATTGATTGTTGTTTTCTGTATTCTTTTACAAGGTTTATTTTTTGCTAGAATTAAATTTCTTTTTTTTTTTTTTTTTTTTTGAAGGCATTGGTGAGAGCATTACTTTATTTTGCCTGTGAAAATATAAGTATCAAGTTATTATTTAACTAATTTTTTCATATTTTGGTTATATACTCCTGCATCTTAAAATATATGCGTCCATGAGAAGATTAAAAATCTAATACCGGATTGATTCTTTCCAGATAGATGACCCATTTCTTCTTTAAGATTATCGGCCATTTTCCTAAAATACTCTTCATTTGCGCTTCCTAAAATACATTCAAGATATTTATCAGATAGAATTTTAAATATTAAAAAAAAAAAAATCTTTTCTACGGCACTTAAATCTCATTAAAAATTTTTTTAATCAAATATCTTATAGAAAATACATATATGCAATATGCAATGTGTTTAAAATAAATTTTGTTCCTTGAAGCATGTTTTATCAACTACCTGCCGAATAAGCGTAAGCTTAATTAATATGATTATAAAATAATGGCTAGCTTGATTATAATATTTCATTCTAAATTTAACAAACAGTCCATGATATCGAAAACAATTCATAAGTGAAATTATTCACGTACGAAGCAATGATTGCAGTTTTTTCGAATACAGATTGCCCAATTCTATGCATGTTGTTAAAAATAATTTTACCTTGCAAAATTTTTACCAAGAAAAAAACAAATGTCAATGTATACATGTTCCTTTTCAAAATTTAAAAAAAATTTGATTAAAATTTTCTGCTCATATGTACGCATGCTTCAATGCACATAGTATCGGTATAAAAAAAAATTATTGATTGTTTTTAGCCTAGGTTGGTAAAACATTCTTGAGCACATTTTTTTTTCTGAAAAAAAGGCTATATAACGGAATAATAAGAACCTATTTCTGATCTTGCCACGAGATGTTCAGAACAATTTTTTTATTTTTTGTTTTGAAATTTAGCTGTTGAATGAAATCGTGGCATTTTTGCTTGCATTTACTAGAGACACTATTTCAAAAACATAATTTAACCTTAAACACCGTCAAAGAAACTTAACCCGTGTTGACATTACTAAATTAATTTAGATGTAATTATTATACATAGCCAGATATGATTCCAGGAAAATTGCCTCTATAAATCTCCCCCGGAAAATTGCCAATGTAAAAATTTTCCGCTTTGAAAACAGCCACCGGTAGAATTGCCAATAAATAAATTTCCTGCAAAATAAAATCAAATTCAGAACTTTAAGGAAAATATTAAGTAATGTTTTCCATGGCCAAACATACAACACAAAAATAAAACAAGAATTTAAAATTATAAGATGAGAAAAAACGTTTTCATATAAACAAACCGATTTTTAATCTTAAGATTGATATTATGTGAAATACTTCTTATATATTTTATTCTGTCTGCCAGCAAAATCATCAATTATTGCTTAAATTTATTGGTTATTGTTTAAATAACGCTGTTTTTGACGAGACGAAGAATGTCCAGCTTCAGCTTGAATAATAGCCAATTGATGAAGAGATTAAACCTCTTTGAAAACTAAAAAAAAATTAAAAATTTAGATGGTTCCTGGTACAGATCTCTTGGAGTTTATTGTGCCATTCTTCAGTGTTATTATTGCTGTTTGGCCTTTCTTAGGCCTTTGGATAAAAATATTTTGCATAACGATAGGACGTTCGGTTTACTCTTATTCCATTTCGCCATAACAATCCAAAATCAAAGTCCTCAAAGTATTCCAAAATCACGTCAGCGTCTTTACCATAATTTTGCTGGATGTGCTCGGGCAGTGTTTCAATGACTTCACGAGGTCACGTTTTAAAACTTTAGCCACTAAATCTATTTTTCATTTAACAAAGTTATGTAGCTAGTGGATTTTAAGTTCCATTTTTGTTATAGAATTTCATAACAATTAAAAATTTTTTTTCTTATTTTGTTTTAGAAAAAATTTAACAATTTAAAAATGATAAATTTAAAAGTAAACTAGTTATTAACTTGAAATTTCCATCATGTTTTTATTATAACTTGTAAATCATGATAAACCAAAAAACTTTTGATTTTGATAAGTAGTATGTAGAATTCTTAAGTCATATATATGAAGGTTAACATATAGGTGGGTAAATGTCTCTTGAAACACTTGTGGTGTTTTCCATACATAAGCTGGCGTCTAAAGGGCGTATGAGTCACATAATATATTTATGTAGTTACAACACGTCACATTACATCAGTTGTAATGTGGCAATTACTGGGACCTAATTTAGAAGGTAGAATTCTACCTTCTAAATTAGGTTCCAGTAATATAATTCAAATACAACATCTCAAACATCTCAAACTGTTACAACATCTCAAAGTGTTATTAAAAATTTTGAAGCCGATGTAAGAGAATCTAATTCGACCGTCAAAGAGCTAATTCATGAAAAGTTTTGTTAACTCCAGTTTCTGTTACTAATGTTAAGGGTCACTTCTGTTGTAAAACGTGTGACAAACCGTCGTAGCTCTGGAAAACTTTTTAAATATTGGTTTATGTTGTATTTTTCCTTTTTTATGGCCCTTAGAGGAATAATAGTTCATGTCATTCAACTTTAAGACACCAGTATCGTCAGTAGCATCATTTCTAATATGAAAATAAATAGATAGCAGAATATTTGTTCCAACTATAATTACAAGATATACATTTTTATTGATATAAACACACTCTATTCATAGTTTAGAATTAATTATGCATTAATACAAATAGAGGGGAGGGGTATATAGGGGTATAACTACACTTATTTATTTTTTACTCACTAAAAAAAAAATTGTTTTGGTTTTTCATCAGTTGTAAGTTATTATTTAAGTAAAATGAACACACAATAACCTACCCCTCAGTGAAGTAACCGGAAAAATATGCAAGGTTATAAAAACTTATTTATAATCAACATATAAAAATTCAAAGGAGGAACTAATATTAAAATTTAGTTTTAGAGAATTTAAAAGTATATTCGAAGACTAAAAATTTGACACTAACCATCCGCAAAGTAATGGGGTGGGTGCTACAAGCTGAGGATGTTTGTGGATGGGGGTGGAATGGTTAGGGTTTTGGCACTTTTGAGCGGGCGTCATAAAGGTATGGACCCTAACGCGCATTAAACAGAAACTAATTGTCTTCGGCATATTAAAGCAAATCGAAATTTGCTACCATGAGATATTTTTCAAAAAAAATAATTGGAGGTTTGTTCCAAGGTCTCCAACTCATTGTGTTTATTAAAAATTCTTTTGAACTAACAAAGCTTTTTTATTAAAACAAAATTTATTTTATTTATTTTTAAATCATTTTGATAATAGTTTAACGCCTAAAACATATCAACAGATGTTGTTGTTTTATTGCTTCATATTAAGTATTGTTTCCCAATCAAATGCATTTGTTTTTAGTTTTTAATGCCTTAAAAAAAAAAATGTAAATGTAAAGAAATCCTGATTTTAACAGCATCATGATCAGAGAAATAAATATTACGAACAAATTTATCTACAGATTTGCCTTTTAGGAATAATTTTTGAACATAAAAATTTTGATAGATACGCGTTTTGTTAAATGAAAGACACCGATAAAATAAAGCTATGTTTTTGGATACATTTGTGAAACCAATCTTTTGAATACTAAAAACTGACAACCCTTCTTGTTTGTAAATGTTTGTGAATATAATCTCTGAAACACACTGCAAGACTCGAAAAATTATGCAAAGAGTTGTTAAAATCAAAGGTAAAGTCTTTAAATGTATTTTTGATACCACTTATATCTTGACCGAGTAAATACGCGCTTTTGTAAGAAAGATGATATTATTTTCTAAGTTTTGGTTACCTATAGCAATTTCACTTGCAAAGATCGAACATTCAATAAAACGAAAACTAAACCGTTATCTGAAAGACTGAACTATGTAAGAGGCGTGGAAGGAGATTCACTGTGTGCACTATTATATTCTTGAGTAGCATCTAAATTAGTTTTACTAGAATCTGCATTAAAAAACAAACCGTCTAGTGAGGTTACATGACTCATAGCAACATAAATTTGGCCAGGCTTAACGCTTCTTTGTTTTAGCGATGTGAAATTTATTACAGACTTTTCAAGAGAGATAGCTTGTAGCTTGTAACATGTATATGCCCATGAAAGCATTAATGGAAATTGACTTGGTTGATTTGATGGAGAATCAGAATACTTACTTTTTATTTTAATCAAGGTATCAGTTTTTGTTATTAGAACACGGTTGTTCTGTTGAGCAAATATATCCATAGTTGCAAGTTTTTTTTCCTGCATTTAAGTCATCAAACTGGATGCAAATAATCAATACTTTACCAAGGGTTATTTTGAAGTATTTTAATGTCCCCGTTTGTCCATTAATTAATCTATCTGAAATATCAGTGTTATAGGTTAGTATAACACTTGCATCAGTCTTTAAATTTAATCTTAAAGAAAGGCCTCTAGTTTCAGATTGTGTTTTACTTTTTACTGACAAGATATCATTTTGAGAAACCATACTACAACTCTCAGGTAAATGAACAATGACATGTGTTGTATCCAATCGTGCACTTAAATTTTCAAACATTGCATTCTTGTGCCTGTAGGCTGGCGAATTTTCGGCAAATATGTGTATAGCTTCATTTGGATAGCATGAATCACTTGTAATGAAAAATCTTGCCGTAAAAATTTTTCTACGTCTCTATCTACATTTCCTGTTCGAATTTTATATAACAACTCAATCATCTTTTTATCCCCTATTCGTCGCATTATTTCTGTGAACTCTATAATCTTGAACTGACCATACAAATCATTAATAACGTAATGAAGTGGATTCGTATTTTTGGCACTGTGTTTGTTATTATAGATAGAATTTGCCATTACAGGAGGAAGCTGGTATAAACCACCGTGTATGAATACTGATTTTTCCAGCAAATGAAAATCTTAAGTTGAATATTTTTACTAACCTCTGATGAACTTGAAAAAAAAAACTTAAACTTATTATGATTAGCTTATCTTCCGATAACTGATTTCCTAAACGTGCTAACATCTTACTACTCAGTGGATGTAAAACTTCTTGACATGGTAAATAAAAAACTGGATGAAATGTTGTTCCATTTATATTATTACTAGCGAAACCAGTGGGAGCGAATAAAAGGACTCTTTCTTTATCTGGAGAAGGGCGATGATAAAGCAGAAGTTTACAAACAGCATGATAAATGGTTTTAATTCAATATGATTAACCACGACCAGCTCCTCCAGTTAGAAATTAATGAATCTGATCAATATTTTGAACAACAAATGCAGGTGAAGAACCTTGCTTTATAACATTTATGTACAATATCAAAGGCACTTCTTTGTTTTTTGTTAAGAGACCGAACACATTTATCAATTTTATAATCATTTAAAATTTTTATAGAAGTAGATATATTTCCTGAACTAGATCTTTGGTTATTTTAATCAATATTAAAATCAATTGCATCATTCAGTAAGTTTGAAACATTGACAATTTCATCTTCCCTAGATAGTGCTTCATTTACTAAATCAGAAAAAGGTTGAATATATGTAGGATTTATTTCTGTTAACAATATCAATCACTTTAGCGTCAGATAACTTTTTAGAGTAACTTAATGGCTCTCCAGACTTTTATTCTAACTCGTCACAAAAAGGATAAAACATAAAAAGAAAATATGATGCACATAAAATTCAAAGTCTTTGTTTTGAATGAGGGCGTAAAAACGCAACACAGCAGGAATCTTTCCACACTTCAGTTTTTCATTAGATGACTTAAGGAGGATCAGTTTTGGATAGGTTGTAGATATTTCATTTGCATATATTATTTTGTTGCCAAGTTCTTTTGGTTGCGAATCATTTACAACGCTTTTAGGTGCTATGTATTATTACATACTTGTTATTTTAATAACTTTGGACGATGTAAAACATGAAAATATATACAATATAAGAGTACAATGTGTAAAAAAACACCAAAGACCCATAAACAAGGATCTTGATTTATTCTAAATTTCGAAAATGTTTCGTTTCATCGTGGCAAACTGAGTTTAATGGCAAATCAGTAACAAAACAAGGTGTTGTAATTTTAGAAAAAGTTTTAAAAAACGGTGAAAACTTGTAGAGTTAAAAAAACTACAAAAAGAATGAAAAGTAGAAAAGGTTTTAATGAAAAACGTCCACATAAAGGAACTATTCTTGTACATATTTTAGATATTGGATCTATTAGCTCAGTTGGTGGAGATATTGTGCATGAGGAAGAAGTTGAAGCAACTGTAAATATTGATGAAAACGAATCTTCGCTAAATATTAATAATAATAATAATAAATCTGTAAATATTGAATCCAATTTCTCTGTATCATCACAGAAAGTAGAAAGTATTTTAACCCCCTCAACACCCAAAGCAGTAAACTCTATACATGGTTACCGTATTATTGGCAAGTCAATTTTATCAACTGTAATACCTATATTGCAATAGTGCAAAGTTAAAACTTGTAGAATCTCATTAAAAAAACAAGAACGGTCTTCATTTCTTTATAAAAAGTGTTTAACAGTATCTTGCAGTTATAAAAATGAATTCCGTACTTCAATGCCTTCTGGTAGAGGGTTTGATATAAATAAGCGAGCCTTATACACGATTCGTGGGGATGCAGGTATTGGAACGTTTACGTCGCTCATGAGCATGCCAAAACCAATGACCCGAAATAGTTATGATAAGCTATCAAAAACAATGACCAAGGTCACTCAAACAGTTGCATAAATGACTATTTCAGATGCTGCAGTAGAAACAAAACAATCTTCTGATAAAAATATTGTTGATACTGCTACATCTTGTGATGTTTCGTGGCAACGACAACGACGCGGGTTTGCTTCGATCAACGGAGTATTTAACGCTACTTTCCTTCAAAATGGTAAAGTTTCGGATGTCGAGGTATTGAGTCGCTCATGCAAGGGTTGTTTTTTGAAAAAAAAAAACTACAAAAAAGAGATTATGTTAGCTTTGCACAATAGAGGAATTCTCATATTTGCAAATTTAATTATAAGGGATCGGCTGGCAGTATGGAAATGGAGGGTGCTAAACGTGTAATTAATCGATCAATAGAAAAAAAAAATCTTCGATATATTATTCGATACTTTTTGGGTGACGGTGACAGTAAGTTTTTTTATCTACGAAAGATACACATCCGGGTGGAGAAGTAAAAAAATTAGATTGTTTTGGTCATTACCAAAAACGTGTTGGTATACGCCTACGTAATATAAAAAAAGAGATAGAGGCCATCTAAAAGATGCCACAACAGATTGGCTACAGAATTATGCTGGTGTTGCGATACGTCAAAATTTCGGACATTTAGAAAAAAATGTAATCTTGCTTTTTAGCTTGTCTGTTTCATGTTACATCATCAAAAAAAAAAAAAAAAATATTAATTAGAATTTTCCTCATTGTCCGGCTGGTCCTGATAGTTGGTGCAAATATATTCTGGATAAATTAAATTAAACAACTTCATAAACTCCTGGTCTAGGCATGCCATTAGAAGTAGTCATGAAGGTAGAACTAATCTTTGAAGATCTAAGCTAAGAGTCTGAACTGAAAAAGTGCCTTCACGGTAAAATGCAAAACGCAAACGAAACCCAACAGTTCATTATTCATAGTTTATCATGTACCCGTTCTTAAATTTGATGTGTATGATGCTGTCGCTAATTTCAACATTGGACGCAAAGCTTCAATATTGTTATATGAAATAGTGGGTATCATACGTGGGGTATGCACATTGCAAGGTTGTCGTTACATAAATACGAAACGCTTCAGATTATCTCAGTATCGTTTTATTAAAGCAAATAAGTGTCGTAATTTGAACACCCATTTGAGCCTACGACACTTGCTCAACCAAAAAACGCGCCTAAATTCAGCCAGCGTTGCAATACGCATTGAGTTTTGTTCAGAAACTCAGAGATAACATGGAAAGTAAATTTCCGCCAGAGGTGCGAGTCGAACTCGTAAACTTTCTTTCTGTAGTGAAATGTCGTATCACCATGCGAATATGTGGAGTACCACGTAATTGAAACTCAATTCGCATAGCGCAATAACTTGTTTTACCTAATGGGTTAATTGAAACAATCAATTTAAAAAATAATTCCACTCAATATTAAAAATGTCGTGCAACAAGTACAGGATTACCAGGAAGCGAATTAAGGGTTCACGATTCGCTAATGACAGGGTGAAGAAACACATTCAATCATAGCAGCACACGAAAACTGTAAACCTGAGTCAAAGGAAAAAATGGGAGCAGTATCTTACGGACAAAACGTAACAGCAGGTATATCAATCGTGAGAGGCATACAAAAAATGCGAATGATTGCCAGAGACAACTTGCGCCCAAAATTCAATGCCATTTACTATTTAGTAAAACAAGAATGCCCCTTTAGCAATTATTTTCAAACACTTGAACTGTTTATTAAAGATAAAGTTCCTGACTTCGGCAGGAGCTACTTAAAGCAGCGTTTGTGGACTATTTCGGCATGGTTGGAAAATAAAATTTTTCTAAGAGTTTGGCAAATGCCAAATACTATGCAGTGTTAAACAATGGAAGTGTGGTGGATGCTAACGTTCAGGAACAGGAGTTAGTTTTTATAACATTCCTTGACGAAGGCAGTCCAAAAGTAACTTTCCTGAGCATTGAATCCACAACCGATGCAACAACTGCTAGCATCCATGATTCGATTAAAGCCGCATTCCATAGATTTGGTATCTTATCATTCACTGACAGATTAGCGAGCCTAAATGTTGATGGAGCTAGTGTGAATATGGGAGCTCATAACAATCTTGGCGCAAGACTCACAGAGATCTCATCTTGGATTGAAGTGATTCATAGTTTCAATCATAGATTTGTACTTGTCATAAAGGATGCATTTGAAAGCAACAAGAGTTCCAAAAAAGTAAATACATTCATTTACACCACTTTTATGAAAAATGTTCAAAAAAATTTTGTGGCCTGCGCAATTTTGCAGAAGTATTCGAACTAACAATACCTAAACCAACCAAGGTAGGAGGAACGCGATAGACCACCATTATAGGGCCATAAAAAATGTCCTTGAAAACTATGGCGCTTATATGAGACACATTGAAGAATTGGAACACAAAAATATTCGAGCTGTAAAAAAAGATGAATTACGGAGATTTTTCACCAGATTGAAAAATGCTTCTCTTGTTTACTCGGACAATGAAAAAATTACAACTGTACATTGATGAAACACTCGAAAACCATAGTGAAAGCTCTAAAAACCTCACTCATTTTAATCGCTTCTATTCGGATCTTAAGAATAATAATGACTAATATGTTTAAGAAGATGTCAAACTTAATCGATATGTGGCTTCTTTCAACTCCCCTGCCTTTAAACGCAGATTATTCTAGACGTCAGTACTTGGCCACTCGATGAAGTGCACATGTTTGGTGATGAGTCAATCATGGAGCTTGGTGACGCATATACAGGGTTACTAAAAACGGTTACGATATTCATGAGCTGGTTCAGGAATGAAATACGTTAAAAACATTTGTTATTTCAATTATCAAGGACAACCCTAAAAAGTTTTACATCAGGATCTGGGAAAGGGCAAATCCCCAGTTATTAAAAAGGGGTTTAAAAACACATTATTCATAATAAAGTTTTTGTTGATTACCCCTTTTACAAATGCTAAATTATAACGTATGTTTTCACGAATGAATCGTGTGAAGACGGATTTCTGGAATCGTCGGGAGCATCCAGATACCTATTTACGCATTGAAGAAGAAGTACCATCTTTAAAGGAACTTAATCTTGATGCTGCAATTGACCTGTGTTACAATGAAAAAGTCTGAAGACTTGACACCAAGTCACACAAACACCCAGCTGAGCGCAAAAGTACTGCGATGACATGTATGTGTTATTGACCTGTTTGTGATAACATTGTCAGATTTAGAAAATTATAGCTATGACTACATAAAAGAATTATTCGAATAAATGAAAAATAAATAAGGCATTGGATATTTTGTATTATATTATTAACGGGTGTTGTATTTTATCTAGAATTTACAAAAACTCTTCACTTCTCGAACTGCAACTATACTACTTTATGATGCATCATTCTTCATTCTAAGCTTATATGGAGATTTATAAACCTTTGAAAAAAGTTCTACAACAATCAATTTTCCGTTTCGTTGATTGATCATGGGCGAGGGACCTGATCAAAAGTGGTTTGTATGTCTCAAGGTGCGAATCTACCTGGTTAAGCAATCTCTTCACTCACATATCTGAAAAACGAATAAACCCTTTCAATATGATTAGTAAAAATAATATAAAATACTGCAGAACAGGAGCAGAAAATACATCTGTATTTTAAGTGAAAAATAGGCTTTGCTGAAATAAATATATGGATACATATATAGATGTTATAAAAATCGTAGCATAAAAAACGTATCATCGTATGGCGAAGCCACCAGGCCGTTGATTATTTATTCGAATATCTTTCCAAACAGTTGTGCCAACCTAAAACCAAGTAAAAACATTTTTAAAATTATTCTAATACTTAATCAGGATTAATCAACATTTTATAATCGTAAGTGTAAATTTATAACGCTCATAGTAAAAAACACTTCGTGGTTATAGGAAAAAATATTCGTGAAACCACAAAAAATTTTCGCTCCCTGATTACTATTTAGAAATTTGAGCCTTTGGTGATAGGATAAATCTGATATGTCATAACCGTCTAACTCAGAAAAATTTAGCTTTGAAATAATTTAAATAAGATCATTCCATCTAAGGTCAGCACACGATAGTGTTAAAAATAAGTTGGTATACCAAGCTGTTTCACATTCAGACTTAAACTTCTTCAAATAAGCAGGTGATCCTTTGACAGATTTCATAAAGGCATATGCTTGATCAGTAGTTGTATAACCATTTTTCTTAGGGTCTCTTTTTAACATATCAGCATTGAAGGAGCACCTTGATACTTTTTGATTGTAATGTCAATCTTGCTACTGACATTGATTCGCTGCAAAAACGAATGGACAAAAAACATGTAATCAGAGTCAGACGCCATCTTTTGAGTTCAAAAGTCGCTGATTGAAAAAATTTATTGGACTTAACTTAACTAATATTCAAGCCTTTTATTCAAATTTACCAGGTAGAAATAAATAAGGGCGCGCTCTTCACAAAAATCATCACTAAAGAAAACGATTTTTTTTTTCTTCACCGGGAGCGATATTAATACACTCATTGTAGGCATTCTCATCAGAATAACGTTCATTTATGTCCTAATTATCCATTGGATTTTTGAAATAAATCAAGTTTCATCTGTACTAAATCTAAACTCATTAAGTGGATTTTCTATTTCTTCTAATTCGATTGCATCCTCCATATTTGGCTCAATTTCTATGGCAATCGGGTTGTCAATTGATTTAAGCATTGTATCGAGTAAGCCATCATCAGAAAGGCCAGCGAATGAGGCTTTATTTCCAGGAATGTTTTCAGTGTTTATAAAAACTTTGTATAAATAATATTACTTTTTAAAAATTTAAGAAGTCCATTTATAAAGGCTGGCCAAACTAATTAAAGTTTACATTTTTATTTAACAAAATTCATACTAAAATACTAACTGTGATTCGGTAAAATATTACTGTGATTCGGTAAAATATTGCTATAATTTAAGTTCTCAATGAAAACATTGCAAGCAACTCCTTTAAACTTAGGGACCAAACATTTTTGGTATTATAGTAACTTTCTTAAAAAGCAATCTTTTAACAACAAGTACTTTCTTTAGACGTCGAATACCACAGAACTCAGCAGGTAAATTCATTAACTCTAACTTATTTGTAACAGATTGGCTTGGTGTTTTACTATACAAGTTTTATTATCACATGTCTTACAAATATAAAGCATACCATTAAAGAAGGAGACTGTTTCTGTAAATGAAATGCTGTTATCTTCTAACTTTTTAGCCTTGAAATAATTAACTGACCTTTTAAAAAGAAAAAGGTTACATACTACACATATGTAGTATGGACCAACTTTAATTAAATTCTTAAAATTTCGTACAGAAGATTGTTCTGTGTATTGTTTTTTTATTTATATTGTGTTTTCTAGCAATGTGTTTCTTTTTTCTTTAATAATATCATGCTGTGGTAATAATGTGGTGTGGTTAGTATATCATTGTCTCTTTCTGATTTTTTTATAATAATATTATGAGATGCACTATCAAAAATAGAATTATATTTCTTTCTCCTTTTGTTATTTAATTCTTGGTTTTGAAATGTGTGAAGATGTTCTTCACTAATGTTAACAGAAATGAACTGAAGTTCAAACCACTCCTGCTGTTTGTTTCGATATTCTAAATAGAGCTCTTAAATACTTTTCTATTTGGGTAACAGTACGAAACTTCCTGACAACTGAAAACCCATTGTTGGCAACTAAGCCATTTTTATTTCTACTATGGGAATCAAATATATATAAAATATTAGAATGCTATAGGATTGCAGTTATGTAGCCGGCCATAATAAGTAAAGCACCACAGTTGTTTTTCATTGAATAGCTGTTTAATATACTGCGCAGTAAATGATAATTCATGCTTGTAGTAACTTCATCTTGATTTAAGTAAGTTGATAGAGCAAATAATTAATTAAATTAATTAATTAGTACCAGAAAGAGAAATAAATTCAGGCAGGTTCTTTGTATCGAAATATCGATCAATAGCCAATAATTTATATAGAATGTCACCATCGACTAGGATACAATTTAAGTCAAAGCTAGTTGATTATTTCAGTATGGAAAAAGTAAAATAGGCTTTACCAGACAAATTTAACAAAATTCACATATTGCCCCAGAATAATTTGGAAAATGAACTAATTGATGTGCAACAGAAATATGAAGTTTAAAGTGAAAGTGAGCAAATAAATTAATCTAATAAGAACACTGGATGAATGGTTTTTTTCAAATTTTTTTTCTAAATCAATTGTTTATTTTAGAAAATCACGAAGTAAAAAGTTGTTTTAACATGCTTTAAGTGGATAAATTTCCCTAACTTATAAAAAATACTGTATGTATTCTTATTGCCGTAACATTAGTAATATATAGAAAACTGCAATCTTTTTGCACCTGTGAGTAATATATTTTTTAAATTCTCTCGAATTTTACTAAAGCAGCAAAAACTATTCTATATTTATTACAGTTTTACAATTATTGATTATATATTGATTAACTATATTAATTACAGTTTTTACAATTATGCATGCTTGACATAAATACGGTGACTAACCAACTTCATTCATTTACTTTACTAACTGTGGAACATTATTGTACTAGTAATGTATTGAAACCTTGATAATGATATTTGAAATATCGAAACATGTCGGTAAAAAATTTAGAAATGTTGTCATTCTTCTCAAAGTTATTTGTCAATTTGTGCTCCTACGACCATTTGGAAATATATAATTACTATCAAATATAAGCACTCTATTATTATATGTATATAATGATCTTATCTCTCTAAAATTAAACTACAGAATAAATGCAATTTAAATTGCTCTAATTTAGGGATTGAATTGGGCCTTTGCATCTTATCTAGATTTTCAGCTGTTTTTGGTTTATATATTGCTCTTTCTTAATTAAGATAATTCAATTTACGCACGCTTTTAGATGACATTAACTCATTTACATACTTAGGTGAAAAGGAAAAAATTTCCGTTGACCACAGCATTGGAAGACCGTTGACACAAATTCAAAGAGACACAAAACTGCTACCAGGACAACGGTTTACCATAGATGTGGTCTACATTTCTGCCACCTACTACAAGGCGAGAACAATACTTCACTTGGTGAAAAATTTCAGAAATTAGAGAGAAACCAGAATAATCGCTCCAGAGCGAATAGGTCACCATTAAAAAACATCGTGGGATCATTCCCAAAAATTTTATGTAGACTGAAATGTCTGTTTTATGGGATAAAAGTATTAAACCGGAGACATAATTTAGAGAGAAAATCTTTATAGCTTCTTGAAATGAAGGCCAATTATATGGTGAATTTCAAGCACGGGTGAGAATTTTATCTTGGATCAGGTTAAGAAAGCCGAGCTTGCTCAAATTTCGTGACATTGCATAAATTGAATTGCAAGTATATTGGTAATTTTTTTAAAAGCCAAAGTTTCAGCCCGTTTATTGTTAAACAAGTTGAAAATTCCAGCCTTTCGCTGAAACATTTTAATAATCATGTAATTTAATTAGTATTTATTAAACAACGAGTTAGAAAAAAAAAATTTGTTAAATTACAAATATATAATTACTATCAAATATAAGCACTCTTTTATTATACGTATATAATGATCTTATTTCTCGCAAATTAAACTACAGAATAATCAAATGCAAATTAACTCCATTGTCTTCTGTTTTGTTCCAAATTAAGTAAATTCACCTTCTAGTGAATAATTCTTTGAAATATTTAAAAAGCAAATATTAAAGTTTTTTCTGCCAACTTGGCCATGTGACAGAATAAAATGGTAGCATTTTGTGATCTTTCTCTTTTACTTTACACTTTCTGCTTCAAACGTTGTCTGCTGAGTGTATCATTATCA
>JAUZNK010047124.1:0-16394 GCA_035046665.1 Euphysa ruthae | reverse complement strand
AAATTTCCGCCAGAGGTGGGAGTCGAACTCGTAACCTTTCGCTCCAGAGTCAAACGTCTTACCACTGTGCCAACTCCTATACAACGTATGAGCCTAATGATGTATAAAGAACTGCTGTCTATATAAAATTTTAAATGAACTGTGTCAATGCGCGAGGTAAATTGACACACACATTGAAATACAAAAATTTTATTCTGTCATTGATCAGCCCTAATAAAGGTGAATATAGGCAATTTTATTCCGTTGCATCAAATAATGAAACATAGTAAAACGAGAAATCAAAACGTTCAGCGTCTGGAAAAAAAAGTTCAAATTCAATGAAACCAATGCTGATAATTTTTCATTTGTTTATGAACTTTTCCTTGCCTTCAGAAGAAAGTCTTAAAGTGACATTACTCGTTTTATGCGTGGAAGTTGGGTCGTTGCAGTGTTGCTGGGTTAAGTTGGGACTTTGAAATATTATGTGTAGCAATACAAACTTTGATTGGAAACACAAATTTTTTCATTACCAAAAAATGAAAAAACAACTAAAAATCCTATTTGGTATAAATACAGGGCCGATTGCGACATTCTTAAAATGTTTATGCGCTCAATACAAAAAACCAAGTTGCGATACACTACATTTATTGGTGATGGTGGTATAGAAGTTACTACAACAATGTTGTCACTGCTAAACCATACGATGACAACGTTTCTATTAAAAAAGGAGAGTGCATCGGTGTTATGTACAGAAGAGAGTCGGTACGCGACTGCAAAATCTAAAAAACGACACAAAGGACTTTTAAATGATGGTAAAAAGCTAGGTGGAGCAGGAAGACTCACAGAAAAAGTGATGTACACTCTCCACGTTAAAATGTTGATAACTTGTATGCGGTGAAAAAATCAGTCACGCCACCGTTCTCTACCACTACTCGGAAAGTGTTGATAGTGAAACAAAAAATCGCTTTTGCCTGCGTGCGAAGGATTCCTGTTGTAGGTACCAGGCTGATAAATTAACTGGAAAATCATCTTATAAAGATAACATAATGATACGAGCAGCTATTTAAGATTTACTCGTACCAATATGTTCAAAGAGTTAGGCACCGACAGCCTTCCGGCAAAGTGTCTTCACGGTAAGACAAAGAATCCAAACGAGTCCTTGAATCAATTAATTTGAATGTAAAAGATGTATTTGTTGATAGTATGACATTGCTTGTCTTCAACAGCTCTCTGCTTTAACGAAGTAGAAAGTTTTAGTAATCTGTTGGAGAAATTCAATATATCGAGTGGCGCATATTTGAAATAGTAATGTGTAGAACGGGAAGGTGCACAAGAACTGTTTCACAGTTAAAGTTAGGAAGAAGGAAATTAGGATCAATTATAAAAGAATTTAGTGATAAAAATGAAACGAAGAGGGCTTACTAAATCGCTGTGGAGAGTTTTAACATTAATAGTTTATATTTTTTTTTGTGTTTTCCTGAAAACAGCATTCAATTTTTCCTCTGAAGGCAGAGATTTCTCAAGAAGTATGCCCTTTTCATCTCAAAATTTGACATTTGTTTATTACTATGTTACCTACAACCTCTACCAGAATTTTACAATAATAATATTAATCTTTTAAATGCTTTTAATTTTTTTTTTGGTGCAAGGTGAATTACGCTGATGAGAAATCATCAGCTAAAAAAAAATAAAAAAAAAAACCGATTGAACGGTTTCCGACAAAAGCCCGCCGCCAGAATTTAATTTTTGGTCCGTAGCATCTCGTTAACCGGGCCATTGTTTGATTTTTCTTTGTGTTTTTGAGTAGGATTTTGTATTGTGAGCCCATAAAATATCAATAAACATGGAAAACAAAGGAAATATTTATTACAAATCAGTGTAGTTGCTTTTTAAGATAAGAATTTCAGGAAAATCAATACGAAGAAAAATCGTTTTTTTCTTAAGACATCTGCTTAATTGATTGAATTTCAGAACGATTGTATATTTCCTACCGATATAAAATTATATATATATACATATATATTTTTTTCATTTCTAACTATTATTTCTCAAAATAGAAAATGTTCGACCTTTTCATCACGGGAAATTACTGAGTTTTAAAATTTTCTGCAAAATTTAGCTCCAAACCAATGCTGAGAGGACAAAAAAACAAAACAAAAAAAACGTTCATTTTGAAAGATAACCAAATTATATACGAAAATTAAAATAAAACTATTAATTTACAATTATAAAATTAAATACTCCTCTTTCTAATGTCATAAAAGTATGTGAACCCTAACAATTATAAATGTTTATAAATAACGCAACGTGGTGTTGTTATAAGATTAAATACAAATTTTTTTACAATACTCTCTTGTATAACAAGCACTTAGTGATTAGTGAGCCTGCTGAAAATTCTTTAGTCAACTCAAAAGAATAAAAGCAGTTGTAAATAAAGAACTCCTAATATCCTCAAATTATAAGAAATATATTTTATAACAAAACTAAAAAAGCGTTTAAATTTTATTACTTCTTTGTCAGGCTCTCAGTTTTTGTACAACATTGTACATTGGACAAGCCTTAGCTATATTATTAGTTCTCAGCTTTTGTACAACATTGTACATTGGACAAGCCTCAGCCATATTATTAGTTCTAGAAAATAATAAAAATTCAATAATAATCTAACAACTCGGCAAAAGTAGCGAATTTGTTAAATATGAGGATCCTCGTACCAAATCATGAACATATTAAAACGATTCAAAAATTAGATGGATTAATGCCGTTTCTTTTCTGATCAGCAGTTGTGATACATATTTACTCATGCTCAATGTCAATGGTGTATTAAAACGAGTGTTATTATTATTAGTTGGAATCATGCAAATATGTAAGTCGTGGAAATTATTTAATTGATTAGTAGAGCATTATAACTGAACACTCGTATAAACTTTTAGAGCGTGCACGTATAATTAGATATGTTACCTCTGCATAGTCCTCGATAACAACTGGGAATTTTCACCACTTTCTCCCATTTCTTCGTCAGTATCATTTTTCGTAAATGTCCCATTCATGGGTATATATTCTTCGCTCATAGATTTATTCTCAGTACTTAATTCGTATAAGTCTGGTATAGTGTAATTTCGAACGTATCGTGAGCGGACACCCTGGAAGAAATAATCGGATACTTCAAAGACAAATAGGTCACCAAAGTCAATATTCTATCCTTGATCAACAAAATTTTAAATTCTAGGAACAAAATTAAAAGAGCAAGTAGAAAGAAATTTAATCTAAAAATTTTTTATCCAGGATTTAATAGTATAAACTGGCACAAGATCTAATGAACAGATTCCGTGACCATAGGGACTGAAATAGAACCGCTTTCCGCTACTTGATCCAATTCTGCGTCACTGTCAAGATTGATATACCCATTAGAAGGGATGTATTCTTCTCTAATAGACATACTCCCTGTACTTAATTCATATAAATCTGGTATCGCCTTGTTTCGAATATAGCGTGACCGAACACCCTGGAAGATAATAATATAATAACAAAGCAAAGTCGCACTTAGAAAATTTCCATTCCATCTCTTAGGTTACTTTAATAGGATAAATCGTGTTTATTTCCGTAAATCTGCGGTTCTCCAATTTTTGTGAGGACTTATTTTCAAGAATGCGTCATTTTCAGAGCCAAAATCATACAATTTCATTCTTTAATTAAAACCAAACTTTATTTAAAAATATTTAAAAATTAATCCATTTTTTCTTCAAAAATCGATTCTAGTTATGGGTTCTAGTTGTGGGTTCGAATCCATCTCGGAACCAATGATTTTCTTTACCGTAAGCTCAAATGGGAGCTCTATGTACACCAGAACCAAAACCGTAGGCTCTTCTGTAATAAATTAGTTCGAAAGCTATTTCCCATGTTAAAAATTCACATTTGTAAAAAAACTTGTAAAACTAAATATTTTGCGAGAAAATATCCCCCCAAAAACATTTCTCTTTATGCAAAATCTCAAAAATACAAAGTAATATTACCTCAAAGGGAAGGAAAAACAACCTATTTTCACGTCAAGTTCTTACATGACTCACTAATTTCATGCAAAAGGTGAAAAAAAAAAAAAAAAAAAAAAAAATACAAAAACAGACGAGATAAAGGTGTTGTAAGAATTTTACCTTATCTAAACTAGTATCTTTATACTCTAAGAGTTTAACATCGAGTAGATAGAATTTTTTTTAGTAAATTCTTTACAAATCAAAGAAACTTTACGTTAAAATCATACTTTCTTGGAATTACTGTTCCAGCAAAACACTTTAATTAGTTTGCAAATTGCGTACGTTCACCTCAGCAAGGCTACCATATTCATCTGAAGAACAACTGATTCTCCAATGCTGCTCTTCCCTTGCTTCACTTCTTTCAATAATAAGGTGGTGCACATTTTTAGCCATATTTGAGTTTAAATTACTTTGTAATATTATTTTTCGATGTTTTAACTTTAGAATGACGGTCATTTTATTATCTGAAGTTGATTTATGAATATCTTTTTGTCGTTGGTCTGGATGAGCGTCATTTTTTGAAAACAATACTTGATATTTATATTATCTGACGTAAGAGCGAAGATTTTTAATTTGTTTTTTTTTAAAAAAATATTTTTTTAAATTAAAAAAAAAAAAAAAAAAAAAAAAAAAAAAAAAATGATTCTCAAATCTATTATTAAAACACTTACTAAATGCAGAAAAAAAAAATCTAGTTCCATCAAATCAAATCGTTGTTTTTAGTTTTATTTTAGAGATTATTACATTTGCCAAACCATCCACATAATATTATCCCCAAGATATTTCTATTAAAAGTTTTCCAGAAAGTTATAGAAATAAGGATTTTCGAGATTCTTTAAGTTAAATATCAATTCTGTAAAGAGACATCAACATTTCTAAAGAAATAATTTTTGGGTGAAAACCAGTTTTTGAGTGTTATAATTTACCTCAAGAAACCGTCTCTCAGCAAACCTCGTCTCTGCAGCCTCAGATAAAACAAGGTGCTCTGTGGAATTTTTGTATTTGTTACTCATAACCCACCAAAATACCAAGGTGAGAACAACCAAGGGTGAAGTGAGTACTGCTGCATACCAGACTTTTTTTAGAAGAAATACACCAATCATAAGAAGTTGAAATACAAAAACTGCTGCAGTTATTCTAAAAAAAGTAAAAGAAAAGATTGTTCTGACTAACTGAATTGGTTAAAAAAAGGGGTAATATACCTCCAAAATTCATATTTTTTGGTAAATAAATAAAGATTTATATGGACCAGATATAATTCAATTGACCGCTAGGTAAAAATAGGTAAATGAATTTTTTATTTATGAAATGAGAGTTGGTCATCAATGGGTGATTTTAACCACATACTTACAAAAACTCTTTTATAAATTGATAAAAACAGTTAGAAACTGAAATACCAAAAGCGGCCAACATGTTATGAGTAGATTGCAATATCAAACATGAATATCCATACAATTCGTAAAATAAGGGGGATATACCTGGAAAATACGTGAGGCCAAAACTTGCCACCATGGTCAAACTCTGGCATGTATACATGCAATAACTGATAGGTCCATACAATATAACCAAATGCATAGTATAACACAAAGAACGGAATAATAATTGGAGAAAGGATCGAATAAGATATGCCAATCAAGAAAAACAGCAACGCTTGTGAATACTGAAAAAAAGTAGAACATTAATATAGGTGTCAAGATAGCAAAGCTTAACAGCTCTAGATTATGAACAAAGAATTTATTTAATATATACTTTGATTTAGCGAGTAATTACAGATAAACGACCCTTCCATCAAAAAAACTTTAATATAATTAATAACATAACATTTTTGAGAAAAAAATCAAAGTTATAAAAGTAGAAATTTTAAACAAACAAATAGACGACCCCCTACAAGTATCACCACCTTCCTCGAATAAGCGTCCACTCTTCTTCGGGGGAAAATTTATAATAAGCAATCCATCAGGTGCTTAATACAGGAAATATGGTAATCGAACTATCAACAATCAATTTAATATCTGGAGCCAAACACTGTTAATCTACGGGGACTGCCAAATTTATTGATTTATTTGATAATAGCTTTTACTTAAAGAGTGAAATGTAAAAATCTGCGAACGCATGGGAAACCATCTGGATGAATTCCGTTAGCAAACCTAAGTCAAACATTGGAAAAATTTGAACACAGCCATAATGAACCCGCAGCACTCAACTCAATGCTAATTTTGTTTATGTTTTTAACAGGGCAAGCATTTTTTTTTTTTTTAGTTTTGACAAGTAAATCTCACCATAATTTCGTATTCCGCCCGCTTAGGTTTCCATGCATTCAATCTTTCTTTTTCTGTTCGAGCAATACTAAAATATAATGAATAAATAAAGAATTGACTTATAAAGAAAAGGTAATTTTGTGATATGTTAATAAAATAATATCAGTTTCAACTTTTAAGTCCATTAGATTACTCTACAAGCCTTCTTCTTAAGTTTTCATATTTTTCCAAATTAGATGGCCTGTCAAAACCTTCACAAGTCATCACTCCAAACAAAACTAAAAAATCTCTAGTTGCAGATTTTTAAATTCTCTGCTTTTAAGAGCTGTGTTATATCTCTCATTATTTTTATTAAATGCTAGTAAAGCTGAGAAAACACAATGAGTTTAGCATAGAAATCACATTGTTGCCATCATCTAGCTAAAAATTCTCAAGAGCTAATAGAGCTCTTAAGAACTTTTGAAAATAAAGATATTAATTTATTATTCACGCCATCATTATTACCATCCTACAATATGAAAAATAGAATAAAAACAAATCTCAACTTACAACTTAAGTTTCACTGTCGTAACAATGAGAGGTATTATTCTAGTTAATTCTAAAGCTAAGCCAACAAATGACATGAGAGTTATATAGTTGAGAAAGAAACCAGCTTGGCTTGGTAACGAACGAGCAAGTACACTTGGTATCTGCAATGGTGCACTGATAATCTCAGAGAGATTCTGCAGAACAGATCCTGAGATGATGTAGATAAAGAATGTATTGAAAGTCTAAATTAAACACATAATTTTTCTAATTGAAGACTAACACATGTGGTTAAATTTAACTGAAGGATACAATGGTGTTAAAATTTAATTAGATTTACACAGGCAATCAAATTTAATTGAAAACTAAACCACTGGTTAAACTTAATTAAAGGTTATACAGGTGGCGTAATCTAATTGAAGGTTATACAGGTGGAGAAACCTAATTGAAGGTTATACAGGTGGCATAATCTAATTGAAGGTTATACAGGTGGAGAAACCTAATTGAAGGTTATGCAGGTGGAGAAATCTAATTAAGGTTAGTGAAATTTAATTGGAAAATAATTTAATAACAAAATTTAAGCTATGAGTCAAATGTATTACAGGACGCAAGCAGCTGCAAAATCTTGTATAAAGAAATCCATGAAGAATTTTAAAATGGAAAGTAGCAATTTGATAAACTATTATGTACACAGATATATTTAAAAACTGACTCCTTTCAAATTTCTAAATACACATGAAATACACAAGAATAATTATTGCCAGTGGCTTATAGCTTAACTTTGTTTGTGTGCAATTTTTTTAGTACATATAATCATAACAATCATACAAATAATATATATGGTATAAATGTCAGGATAAGAAAATTCGGTTTTTAAATAAAATTGTACATTTTGAAATTTATTACAGCAGATTATGAAATTTCTTTTTTTATTTTATTGGTCTTTCAACACAATTGATATCCATCAACCATCACATTCGTTAACACCTTAAAATACACATTCTGCAAAATAAGTTACGGATATGCCTCTTATGTCACTTACGGTATTTAAATATACATCGCCTACCTGAAAAATGAAAAGGTATTTGAACGTTACCATAGCAACTTCACTCCTGCTTACAAAACCTTGGAACCTTCCAACAGCACGTAAAACCTAAACAAAATGATGTACAATGATGCAGATTAGCCAGGTGATTATTTTATGTTTTCTTATCTAAAATAATATCACAGATAAGTAAATCTTTAATCTGTAAATTTCAATTATTTTATATCCTTGAATATTTTAAATACCAAGATTCACTTTTAAATCAAGTGATACATTTTAATTCAAAATACGTGATACACCATATTTCAAAAGACACATGTTAATTCAAAATATGTGATACATATAAATTCAAAAAACGTGACACAACATAATTTAAAACAGGTAATACATATTAATTAAAAATAATTAAATTTTTTCTTTCAAACATAACATAACAAAATATTTATATATTTTTTTTTTTGGGGTCGACCCTAGAGCATTTAAGAGCATTTATAAAACTATAAAAAAAGAACTTTTAAGCTGTTCTCATTGAGTTGATTTAACAAATTGAATTTGAATTTGGGTTTCGTGCAAAAAATATAATAAAAGGCTGCTTACATATGGTAAGATAATGTAGAAAGTACTTATGAGAGCAACTGGAACCACACCTTGGATGAAACTCAATACGAATTGTGAGGCACCAGAACGCACTAAAACATAAAATACAGTTTGCTAATTGGTTGATAGTAAAAAATAAACAAAGAAAATTTTAACCTTGGAAAGTCAAGATTAAAAAGGTGTGTTAGACAATACGACATCACACATGTAAAACTTGACAAAAATATTCCAAAATGGCCATCATATCAAGATTACAATATTTTCTAACAGATTTCTAAAGTTTTAACAGAAAATAAATGTAAGTAGATTAATAGATAATGATAAGAGATGTGAGAAAGTGCTTATTAAAAAGAAATATCCACCCCAACTATTTTAGCAAAAAAAGAATTTCAAAATGGCTGCAGTAAATAACAAAAAAATGAATAAAATATGGGTGGGCATATGGATCAAGACTCCTTTACCTACAACCTGGTACAAAATTAAAAAAATTCTTAAAAGATCTTTTGGACTAGGATTTTTTATACTCGGAGTATTGAAATGTTTTTAAGCCAACTTTCCTCACGTACATAAACAATTAGCAGATACCAACGTAGGCCAAGACAGTTTCACGTTCATAGACAATTACCAAATACTAATGTAGGCTAGGATGGTTTTATATTCCCAAGTGGAAGAACCTATGGTTTTGTGGAGCTTTCTCGCTTATATTTATAATTGGTAATTGTAGATCTACACCATCCACTGTCCGCAGCTCGGAGACCCTGGTTATTTTTTTATTTAAAAAAAATAAAGTTTTTCAACCATCAATTTTAAAAACTTGATGCACCAAAAGGATTCAAAACAATAAGTTCATAATAGATAATCGAAAATCAAACTCAATCAATTTTGCATGCCGTAAGAAATCATCTAATAATTATAAGTTTGCTGGAAGGTGGAAAGTTTATGAGGGCAGGCATAGACTAGAAACTGGAAGGAATGATCTCGCCCCGGCTGGCATCACTCTGTGCCTGTCGGTTAATGTCTTCCGGTAAAAATATCATAATCAGGTGAACAGCCTCTCAAATAAAATCCATCAATGCGTAGTAGCCTGAGATATTTGTCAGTGTTGGTGGTTGGTGTAAACCCCTGGTGTTTGGAAAAATTAAACATTCCAAGGTGGAGTGCTGGTAGCACTTCGGTTGCAAACGAACAACAAAAATCCTCTCGGGAAAAAGAAAACATTAAAAAACCCAGGAGGGTTCTCTTCCAAATGATCATGCATGTAACTTTTTTCACATGTAAACTATACCTGTAACTTTACATATAAAATTTATTTAATTATTAGGTTTGTTTAAATATTTTACAAACTTTGCTAAAAATTGCGTTTTTTGTTTTTTTTAAAGTTTGATTAGCATGTAATTCGATACCTCTGAAATATAAATACAAATTCGACTGATGTCAAATATTATTATACATTCTTTATCAATTTAAAGTTTGTTATTATTTTGAGAATTTTATGTAACCTTATATTTTTTTGGAAAGCAATTTTCTACTCTACCAACCATACGTGGCAAGGCTCAAGCAGAGGGACAAACACTTAATACTTGGGTGTCAGGTGGATATATGCTGGTGTGAGTTGAAGCAATTGATCTTTAAAGTGAGCTTCCATCCCGAGTTTTTTTATGAAGCAATGGCGAGCTTCATTGCGCCCTCTCTCAACCAAATCCTTTGTTGTGGCCTCATCGAGCTCTATTCTCGCCCATACTTCCTTTTTCATAACGTGGTATTTCTGAATTTATTCTAAAACCTAATGAAACTCATCTTAACTTATTATGCCATATTCAAGTACCTTGCTGACTAGGTCTGAAATTGAACTGAGCTTGCTCTCTGGAGCACAAGGACCTGGTTGTGTTTTTGAGCTTTTATTCTTAGCTGACTGGAGGCAAGCTTTGTGACAGTACTCACGAGACCGCACTCGGCAGTAAAGCCCATGAGGATTGGAACGACTGGTACTGCGATCATGGTTACTAAGAAGCCTGTTCCAACACCACCCAGAATGACGCCTATCACAATAGCCCCGACATCAACATCGTTGATAACGTTGACGACCCGAGTATATTTGTTCACAAGGCTTTCACGGGAGTCAATCTCGGTCATTAGCTGGTCTTTAAGTTTGGCTACTTCTGTCAATCGGTAGCCTGCCTGAGATTTGGGCATAGTATCGGTTTCGTTTAGTGTAGGGTACAGCTGAGGGTATTTATCTAATTTCTCCATGTCAATCTTAAAAGGATCATTTCCTTACTATCGCCATTCAGCCCCATAAATACTACAAAACTCCCACTCCAAACCATTGATCATCTCACCAGTCTTGACATACTGATGTGGCTTTTTGGGATCTCTCACCTCAAAACTCAGAGCCATCTTGCCTTGAATTTTTATCCTCCAGTGAATCTCCTTTGGAAGTGTCACAGCGATGAACAAAGCAAACCTATTCCAACCATCATGTGTGGCAGTGATATACAAAAAACGGTATTTCTCTGAAGAATCCTTCAATATTGCCCTGTCATAGCCACTAGCTGAGCTGTCCCACAAAAGTATCAATGGAGAGAGAAACAAGTCATCCTTATTGTGAGAAAAAACTCCATTGGGTGCAAGAGTTAAGTTTTTTCTCCAGATCGTTGCTCACCAGGTTCTCCTTTAGGACCAGAAGCACCGGAAGGTCCACGCTCATCGAGTTGTCCTTTAGGCCCAATTGGCCCTGTTGGACTTCATTTATAGTGCCATTGGGCTTAATATCATGTTCGAATATGTTTACTGTTTCTTATATCTTAGCTTCGTTTGGGTATATGAATACCCACTCTCCGCATCTAAATTGCAAATGTGGATCAATGGTAATTTGACAACCTAAGCTGTGGACTGCTCTTTTGTCTGATGAGAACCAATAGACACATGTAATCCATTTGTAAATGCTGGCGTCGTGCAATTCCACTTCCACAACACCAATGAGATACGAGGATGAGTGTATTGTTGTCGTGGTGACTCCCATCTCTGATCAGGTGGCCAATACTTTGAAAGCTCTACCTCTCTTATCAGATTATCCACAATGAAAATGTTCTTCTTTTTTGGGTCGAACTCGTTGGCTCTTCGGGAATAGCAGTATAAGTCATAACCGGTTAGCCTCGTGCTTTGAATGTGGTTATGATTTTGCAATAGGCTGGTTGGTTTGGCCGGTAAGCATAAAGGTATAGCGCTTTACACTGTGACTGTGAGTTGAGTAGGAGGAGCATTGTTTTAACGCACATCGTCAGTACACATATGAGAAACCTCGCTGGATGCGTCTGTAAGGAAGTATTCTAGTACTCAAAACTCCATTTTAATGCTATTTTTGTGCGGTGTTATATATACGTGAACATAGTGGATTCAAATGAGTACCAAGACATTGAAATAATCACATGTTCCCATGGCCGATGATCTTGTAGATTTGCTGGAAACAGCGGTGAACAAGATTGCCAAACCACACATGCAAGCACAACCAACTTGACCAAATATAAACGATTTTAAGAAAAAACAGGAATAAGCAATACTTAGCCATAAGCTTGTCCAGGTGAAACGAGAAATGGTGAATAAATCAACTCAGTGTCAGACACCTCTAGCTCATTTCAGATGCTCAAACTTAAACACAAAATGCCGACATTAACCCATAGATCTGAAGGTTACCATATAGCACAGCAAGTCACCTTCCACACGTGAAACAGAGGCTTGCTGATATACGCCTTAAGTTGCAAGGCAGCAGTGCAGGTTCTAACGAGAGGAGTGAGATTAAAATCGATGATCACTCAATTCAAGATAGCAGCCTCGTGACAGCTCTGTGCTATTTCGTTAAGGGTTCTTGAGGTTTCAAAGGGCAGGTTCTACCTGGAGTTGTAGAGCTCGATAAAATGCTTTGGCAGCAGGGGGTAGCCTCTTCGAAGTTTCACGAGAACATTCGACCATTGTTAGGGGTTGAAAGGGTAAATCTAAAAGATTAATACTAAGAACTATTGAATGCTACCGACTCCACCAATAAAAAGCCAGTCAAGTTTTGAACGACTTTCATCCGATTAAGAAAACTCACTTGATGCATTTCAAAATTTTAGTGAGTATGAGAGATAATGACAACGAAACACAGCCAAAGGGCAATGGTATTGAGCTACTAAACCATATCATGGACCACGCTGAGCAAGGAGGTCACGATAAAGCATGGGAAGTTTTAAACCAAGAAAGGCAACTTAGAGTCTCATGTGATAAATTGAAAAAAGCAGAACTATATCGCTTATCTTAGAGACTAGACAATACTAGTAATAATGGCACCAACTTTCATTACTCTCCCTAACAAAGATTGCTCTGTTTAACCAGGACAACACGGTACAGGAAATTACTCATTTAAGCTGGCTGAGATGTTTCCAGGAGACTGGTAGGTGTTTCTAATCAGCGCTACAATACCATACACCTGATATAATGTTACATAAAAGAACAACCTACTGGTTTTTCCCACAAAAGAAGTCTGCCTAACCCAAGGGAACTACAACTCTGCATAAAAACGAGTAGATTCAATTAATAATCTCCTTAAAAACACAGGCTTCACAGTCTCAATGAATACAGCTACGATGAAATCATCTATCACAATAACTAAAAATAAGTTCTTTCAGAGACTTTACTTGTGCTTCTGGTTTTCCAAGCAGGAAAAAAACTTGAGACTGGAACCCATGTTAGTCTCAACCTTGGACAACACTGGAGGAGTGAACAGCCTGGTATATACTGGCATTATTAAGAATAAAAACATAGGCAGTTTCCAAGTCCTACAAACCATTCCAATGGGCAATGGTAGTCCTGGTGACATAATCGACTGGAGGGTTAGTGCACCTGACTATCCACGGTGGACTTATAAGCCCTAGCCGATCTTGAGCCAAATTTTGGAACCTGGGCAACCTGCCCTCTTTTACACTGCCTTCTCAAAGCTGAAACCCGTAGCTCACCAGAATTGACATCCGTCGTCTGGAAAATCCATGGCTTCATCAAACTGACTTTCACGTTTGCATCGGCGATTAAAAGATAGGCATGTGAGTCTATTTGTAATGCCCTTTACGGATGTTCTCCCGGTGAATACTGAAGGTCTGCCTGTGACATTTGGTGTAGCCCTGTAGCAAGAGTTTGGCGTTGCACTTTACACACTTGTTTGCAGCTTCAATCATGCCCAGGAAGTGGTTAATAGTGAGTTTATTTTTGGCTTTTTCGTATTTTTTGAGCCTGGGACCTGGCCAGGTTGTATTCTGGAATAAGAACATCCATTTTGTGCCCAGTAAAGGTTTTCAAGACGATAGCGCGATTAGAACTGCATGGCCTATAAAGCTGAGTCACGGACTTATTGCCTACACCACATAGCCTAAACGGAACTGGCGGCGTTTTACTAAGATTTAGCTGTCGGTGACGCAAGTCACAATATATGCCGACACATTTTTTGTGACATAGTTGTAGGGTATTTACTTTTAATCACGGGCATCTATTATCTGCCTTGATTGCTTGCTATAACCCAGCCTGACATACCTCTAAATGAAAACAACCCGGTCTTGGTGCTGTGGATAGTGGGGGTGTAGATTTACAATTATCAATTATAAATCTACACAAGGAAGTGCCAAGAGAGTCATAGACGCTTTCATATGCGAGCATAAGACCATCTTACATTAGTATTTGCTAATTGTTTATGTCCATGAGGAAGGTTGACTTAAAAACTTTTCCATACTCCGAGTATAAAAAATCCTAGTCTCCCCCAAAAGTTTTGGCAGTGGTCCAAAAAGAGTAACTTTGCTATAACAAGTAAATGTGAACTTACAAGCATCAAGCCATTTTAATTCTTTTGCAATTGATTGCAGTTTTGTGAGAGAAGATATGAAGAGGACAGGCGCAGTCCAGAAAATGACAAGTGCAAATACAAATAGAAATCCAAAAAACATTCGCATATTTCTAAAAAGTAAAAAAAAAAAAAAAAAAAAAAAACTGTAAGAAACTTCTCTACAAGCATTTCTTTCGAAAAGGAACTGCAAAATTAATAACCGCTAATGACACCCAGGAATGAAAGAAAAATCAAGTTCTTTTCTAGAATTCTAGAAAAAATAACAAAAATATAAATTGCAGCATAACTGAAGAGCAACTCTTTGACAAAAATTTTAAAATGCCAAATTGTGGGTATGCGCAAAAGCTGTTTATGATAATAGAAATCCCTAAACTTAAACTTTTGAGAAAATAACTTAAAGTGTAATAAATAATCAGGTCCAAAAAATAAATTGAATTTTTAGCAGGTGGGCACGTGGGTAAAAAAATGCTTTCTATAGTACTTTAACTTTATAAGGTTGTTTTTAAGTCTAAAATGAGATGTTAAAAGTCCTGGGGACTGGGCCCAAACATTAAACAAAGTTTCAACCAAATCAAAAAAAAATTTCTTCAAATTGGCCAAAATTTCCACAAAAACAAAAAAAAATATTCTCAAAAAATATCGAAAAATGTAATTTTTTTGTAAGTTTTGGAGCATAAAAAGTAGACAATTTTTGGAGCATGGGTTCAGAAAATGAGAATTTTCAGTAGGTGGCGATATGGAGCAAAAAATGGCTCTTTAACTTCATGGAATATAAAAAAAAGAAAAGAACTCATTTTGATAAAATTCCAAACATATTGATTTTAAGTCTAAAATCTATAGCTTCTGGGGATTGGGCCCAATAAGCTACGGATTCAGGGTATTGGGACCAATTAGCTACGGATTCAGGGGATTGGGCTCAATAAGCTACGGATTCAGGGGATTGGGACCAATAAGCTACGGATTCAGGGGATTGGGACCAATTAGCTACAGATTCAGGGGATTGGGACCAATTAGCTACAGATTCATGGGATTGGGACCAATAAGCTACGGATTCAGGGGATTGTCCCAATAAGTTATGTATTCAGGGGATTGGGACCAATAAAGTTTTGAAAATGGCCAACATGCACAACTTATCAGAAATAATATTTTCTAAATATAACAATTTATTAAAAAACCTAAAACTGTTAGTGTCGTTGCATTACGGCCTTACGACTTCATACAAAATTTCAGAAAAAAATAATGAACAGTTTTTGAGATAAATGACAGACACGAAATGACAGGAACAGACGAGACGAACATGGATGAATTCAAAGCACTCCATTGACTTTACCAGTAGTCCAAAAAACTGATGACTATATCATGAAAGTTAGTTATCAATCGCAAAATTTTTGGGCTTTAATATGCATTTTTGGAATAGAGCTGATGTAGTTATGATGTTTTTTATTGTTAATCATTTACAGCTTAGATACCAATAATTTGTTATGTCAAACATTTCTTTAATAAAAACAAAGGCATCGTCTCTATTATAAGCTACAGGATTATAAGCTACAGAAGAAAAATTTTATTTGAAATTAAAAAAATACAGTTGCCTATCTAATTGAAATGGGATCTAAGAATTTCACTAGTTTTAATTAAACTTGAATATAGACTAGAAAGTCTTGTCAAAATATGAAAATGTATCGCAAATATTGATATTTGGTAGATATGTTAGTTGCATAAATTATGAATATGTCTTGAAACGTACTTTTGCCAAAATGGTATTTTGAGATTATCCCAAAGCATTTCTTTAGGACCAGGAGCCACAGAAACATTGTACAAAAGTGGGTTGATATCCCATGTGCTTTTCAGAGCATATGAGCGTGCCTTCAAAGATTTGAAGAAGACAAAGCCACATTGAAGATTGGTTTGTTTTGAAGAAAATTGATTGTCTGCTAACTCATCGTGAAGATTCTAAACATCCAAGAATTCAGCACTAAGATATATTTATATATATATATATTTTTAAAAATATTTGTGTTAGTCAACTCAGGCATTAATAATTAAAGAGATAAAACCCATGTCATGAGTTATAAAATTTTAATGAGTGACGTTTCAGG
>JAUZNK010047113.1:0-16398 GCA_035046665.1 Euphysa ruthae | reverse complement strand
TCCTCGATAACTGTGCGAGAACAACTTTTTAAAATACTTTTGAATTGCACAGGTAGTACCGATGGTGGTCAAAAGTCGATTGGATGAATTGAATTTTAGGGGTAGGTGAGATGAGACTAGTTTTCCAAATGCTAGGGAATAAATATTTGGAAATACAGTTATTTAAGATATGGGTAATTGGTGATATAAATTCTGAAACAGGTTTAATTAAGTCAACAGGGATTTTATCGTAACATGTAGAGCAATTATTCCGTAGTATCTTGAAGGCATTTTGATTTCTGACATGGATAATTTATTCAATGTAAACGAATGTTGTGGCCTATCGCTTGGTAGAATTTTTAGCAACTCACCTATTTTATCTTTCTTGTTCTCAAGAAAAAAAGTTTTTGTTGCGATAGTACTGGAATGCTTGTTTAAATTGTTAGGTTCGATGTTTATTCGTTTAAGATTTGAAATAGGATTTTGTGAACGACACGCCATACGTCGTTGGGACGTTTTTGATGATAATTCTGCTTTGTGAAACAACGGTTTTGTTTGTTTAATAACGTTTTTAATTTTATTTCTAACTGCTTTAAACGCTTTCCAACCATTATGTCAAACTTTTACATTGATAGCATTACTAAAAACTCTTTAAAAGAAGAACATAATGACTAAATATCAAAGCAATTCTTACGTATTATCGATACGCATGAGAGAACCTATTGTTTATTAGCTTCAGTGTTGTAATAACATGATACTCTGCTACCTGATCGCTTGATTATACGTTATTCATGTTTCGTAGTCAATTTGATTTTATGTAAACAAATGAAATAAGGTTCTCTTCCTATTTCGGCTTTTGAAATTCCATGGTTTCTTTATTGTTGCCTGAATCAGAGAGAGGTTTTGGGATGGATACAATAAATATTTGTGACATAAAATAATGAAGAAATTATAAAAAAATTTTTTTATAAAAATGGGTTTCAAAAATGTTGAAGCACGGTGAGGTTAAAAAAAATAATAATCGTATGGTGCCATTGTTTACACATAGAAGAGCATTCAAGCCAATCGTAACAATTCCGTTCTTTATACTGCTCACTGCATTCCGCCTTGGCATTTTGCCAGAAAGTTATTAAACATCCACCATCTAATAAAAACTTCCACCCTGGAAATTTTTGAAAACAATGTGCGTTAATTAAATAGTTCAGAGTAGACAATTGACTATTTATGCAATGATCTACACGTTCTTTCTATTTTAGTGAATTAATTTGCTGTCTAATATATAGACATGTAAGAGAACCAGTAAAGTTTCCTTAAAACTAGATTACATTCTCGCTCGTCAATTAGTTGCTGTGTTGAAAATGCCCTTCAAAAAAGTAACTGAGTCGATTTTGGCAATTTTAGGATCGAGTAGGCAATAAATGAATGCTAATGGTCGTGCTACCAATCTCTGCGATTAAACATTAAAACAAAAAGCTAACTACTATTCAAAAAAGGTATAACATTTTAGCGCACTCAGTATTGATGTCATAAATATTCCCATGTCTCTAAAACTATTAAAAAAAATTGGTTGTACTGAGTGTTTTTCTTCTTTTACTTACTGGTTCCGGTGACGTGCGGTTACAAATATTCAATCGTTTAGTGTTTGCACTATGGCAACCAGCTATCATAGAACATCCAATATCGTCTAATATTCAATTCCTAATTTTACTAACGTCACGAAAACTTCCATCGTACCATACTCCCATGATAGTTTATGGAGCATATATGGGCTTTTTTCCATTGAGTTGGAAATTTTTTGACATTACTTCATTGTTAACACACTTGCCTGATGCAATGACAGTGGCGACACCATTAAGTGACGTGTGCTCACGTTTCTGCCAAGTAACGTTACCACTTACTCTGGTATTGACAGCAGATATCTCATCAACATTATCCCCAAGAACTTTAGACTGAATTTCACCCGCAGCTGCTTTCATGGACTCTTATGAAATTTTTTCATAAACATTGAAAAGTTCACAATTAATAAACTCAAAGATAGATTCATTCATAGGAGACGGCATATTCATCCATTTGCAGTATGATTCTATAGCGATATATCCCAAACCATTTTCTCTGAATGAAGTTAATTTTCTCTTGTTTACTTCGTATGAATTTCTAACTTTAGTCTTTACTTCCTTAGTACACTGGTTTGAGGTGCAAGTCGTTTGAGTCCACTCACATTCATTACAATTGGATTAAAAATAATGTGCGAAACCTTTCTTCTCTGAAACTAGATACTTAATGTTTATGCACCAAATACGCGTTGGGCATCTTTCAGTCATTAATATCAAAGACATAGATACATCTGTGTTTACAAAAGCATTACACTTAGGAGCCGTTTCAGAGCTACAACCAGAATTTCTTCTAAAGAAATATTTAGCTTTTAAGAGGAAGCCGATGACTCATTTAGTAGAGCCTTACCAGTGCTTTTAACTACATTTTTACCATCAAACTTCCTCTTTCTAGTTCTCGATTCACTATATCTTTGTTTGGAAACCATTTGTTACTAGAAATATTAACTTTTATAAATTTTCGAGCGAAAATGGGCAAAATCTGTTGCTATGTAATAAAACCTGGTACCCAGAAATGTGAATAATGTATTTTTGGGCCTAAAATTAAACTTTTTTGAAATATTTTTTTACTATGAATTTGTTCTTTCAAAGCTATTTTGATTCCCCAATAAATAAATCGATTTTTTTCGTAGCTTTTACAATAGCTTCTTATTTTGCAAAATTTATCGGTGAATTCAAAAAAGTGGGTTTTATGATATGAAAATTTTCAGAAAAAAATTATAAGTCTCTAGACCCTAGTATAATTTTTTTTACCTTAGAAACGACCTTACCAACCAACATTTATTTTGTTTAAAAAAAACTAAAACGCGTTTAATTTTTGAAAAACTGATGCAAAAGCTTAGTTTTTAGTGCAAGTTGCACCTGTGTTAGTTTTTATTCCAAATGCAACTACTTGGGTAAGAAATCATAAGCCAAAATTTCAAAAAAATATTGAACGGTTTTCGAGAAAAGTCCGTCACTAGATTTTCATTTTTGGACTGTTTTGTCTGGTTTACCGGGCCAGTAATTAATTTTTTTTTTTTGTTTTTCTTTTGTGTTTTTGAATAGGAGTTTTCATTGTGAGCCCATAAGACAAAAACTTGTAAAAAAAAGAAAAAACACAAATTTGCTACTGTACTACCCCTTTAAAGGATATACTTTGAAGCCGGTAATTTAGTTATGGTGGATTAGTGAAGGACCAACATTTAAAGTGATTTTATGTACAGAAATAGAAAAAATGGGTTCAACTGAAAAAAGAAAGAAAACTAGAGTACAGAAAAGGAAGTATCAAGGTAATCACCAGAAAAAGTTGCTTTAACAGCAACAAATACTTTAACAACTACAGCTCAAGCAACGAACAGCCAACAAAACCAAACATGAGCGGTGCCTGGTCATCAACTACGACTAGAGACGAGTCTCCAGAAACGGTTCAAATTAATTCTGTCTCTGCCAAAAAGCTAAAGCTGAATATAAATAAAAATGAACAAGTGGCAAAGAAACCAAATAAAACTGCAAATGAATGTTATGTACTTTTTAATACCAGTGTTTTGAAGAAAGTGTTTGAGCACTACATCAATAATAAAAACGGACAATACCATTTTTTTCAGTTACTTTACATTATCCACGAATTTAAAAAGACCATTGAATACTCAGAATTTGTCAATGAAGGCAAAGAAGAAATTTGAGGTGAGCACACAACAATGAAAAACGTTGTGGTGTCATGAACATGCTTGCGCCTATGAATAAAGTTTCATGAGAGGTTATCATTACATAACACAAAAATCAATGAAAAAGGGTGCTGAAGAAGCAATTCCAGAGAAAATGCATGTCACTAGTAATAACGTAAAACCTGTCGCTGCAAGTTTCGATGGGTCATGGCAGCGCAGAGGTTACGCATCTCTCAATGGAGTTATAACTTGCCAAGGAAAATGTGATAACAACCAAAGTTTGCAGATCATGTATTTTATGGGATCTGGGGCACTCAAGCATACAATCAATGGGAAATTAACCATAATTGTTTAATAAATCACAATAGTAGTGCAGATATCATGGAGGCTGTTGGTGCTATTAGGGTATATAACCGGTCAATAAGAAGAAAATTATACGCTATTTGAAATACAGAGGAGATAGGAAAGCAAAGCTTGTGTAGATGTAGTTAGAGCTGACGCGTATAAGGGTATTTCGGTCGTGAAAAACGAGAGTGTTGGCCATCTCCAGAAACGCGTTTGAGCTTATTTAAGAACACTCAAAGTTTCGATGAAAGGACAAAATTTGAGCAATGGGGGAAAAATCTCTGGTAAAAGTAGATTGACAAATCAAGTTATAAAAACGTTACAGAACTGATAAGGTTTTGCAATAAGGCAAAGTAAGGGAAACTATTATGCCACGATGAAATCAGTAATACCTGTTATTCATCAACGTTTCGCTAATTCAAACGATGAGATTCATCACAAGTTATGCCAAAGAACTGTTGAGTCCTGGTGCAAATATCGGTCAGATAAGATGACTAAGAAGAAGAGCTAAAAGCAGCATAATAATATCCCATCTGCTGTAGCTAAAGTAGTTAAAGCGATATTCTCGAATATAGATCTTACCTCTAACGCTTTGCTTTACCGGTGTGTTCATGGAGAAACGCAAAATGTCATGAAGGCACTCAACCAAATCATTTGGAAAAGAATTCCTAAAGATGTCTTTGTTGGAAAGACAGCATTGGATATTGGAGTTAATTCAGGCATCAGAAGTTATAATGATAGTTATAGTGGTTTGCAGAACGTATTGATAAGAAGTGGTTTGGTACCAGGTTTTTATGCCGATAATTTCTTCCAAGAAAACGATATTGTGCGCGTTAAAGCCAGCAACAAACGATCAATAGAAACTGTTAAAGCTAGGAAAAAAATACTTTATGGCAATAAGAAAGCGTGTCAGTGGAAATACTTAGAGAAAGAAGGTAAAACTAATTCTAAACGAAAGTTAAACTTATTATTTGTCCTTTTTAAATATATTTTAATATAAGTTTTAACTTGAGAGGCTCCTTACGAAACTGTACTTTTTCGATTTCTGCCAGAGATGTCTCAAGCAATATTTATGCTAATTGCTTCATATTTCCAGAAAAGTTAGTTGGTACTAAGGCCTATGTGCTGGACTAAAAAAAAAAAAAAAGAAGAAAAACATCTATTTAAAATTTTGTTTTTATTTCGAGTCATTTTTTAACAATTTGAACAAAATTTTGTGATATATTGAATTTACAGATGGCAGATATTTTCCAATTTTTTTTTCAGCACATGCGCACATATATACTCCATAATCATGCTAAGTTTGAGCTTACAAAATTTATTTTTTCATTAGTTATCCTTGACAGAAGAACTGGCACTTTTTTTAGACACATTCAATGCATATATACCTTTATGTAAAGTTCAAACTATGTTTACTTTAACTCCTAAGAAAGATCGAAAAAATATATCTTGTTAATAGGGTAATTGACACTAAAGTTTTTTTAAAATCTTTGCCTGTCTGATTCACCACGATGTGTCTTGAGTTTTGAATGATGTCAGTAATCGGCAAGGACTTACATAGCCTTTAAAAATACGTAGTTGTAAAGTTAAATTTGAAAAAGATTTTTATACTTCAGTAAAGAGTGATAAAGGATTTGATTTTAATAAAAAAACGTAAGATGCGAACTTTGTAACAAGGGCGTGTTGGTATTGCATGAATATAAAAAGGTTTGCCACGCATTGCAAAGCATGGTAAGCTTGTTGGCACGCCAAAGTTAAAAATGGTACATGGTAGTTATTGATAGAAGAAAACTGCAAAAGAATTCAACAAAAAACAAATTTTTTTAGTTATCAGTGGCTAATATACAATAAAGCTGTAAATAGAAATAAATTCTCTTTCGACAGTATTGAAATTAATTTTGATTTGGTTTGATGTGTTGGAAGAATAGATTATATATATATAAAAAAAAAATATTTTTATGGTATATGGTATACATGTATCGTATACATATAGTGAAATAAAAATATTGTTTTAAATTAAAAATATATTCCAATTTAAAATGAATTTAAATTTAACTTACCACTTTTGTTTAAAGACAAAAAATTAAATATTAAAACAATAGATGTTTACGAATATTCGAATGGAATTCTTTTGTTTAACGTTTAAATAAAATTCTCTGTCGACAGAGAAAGTTAGAAATTAATTTTGATTTGGTTTTGATTTGGTAACTATTGTCTCGATTGAATTAATCACTACTGTTGAAATATTATTAAAAAGAAAATGGGGAGGCGAGACATCTATTGAATAACAGACTTAATGACATTGGTTACCGTTTAGTCCTATCTACAAACATTGTAAACTATAAGTATTATGATGCTGATGATTTATGTTGCTCTAATTTGACAGCAGTAATTTTTCTTCCTCCATTCACCTAATATATCTTCAGTTCAGAAATACTTTGATGATCTAAAGTCAATGTTATCTTTAATATATTTTGACTTTTATATCATAGAAATTACCGAATCAAGGTTAAGAAAAGAAAACTGAATTTATTATGTTCTTATCTCCTTATCAATGAAGTCAAAATCAAAATATATAGTAAACACCTTTCTAAATCTAATTTCTATTAAAAGTTCTATTAAATTCTAAGCTATCATGGCAATTTCGTATTGACGAAGTTCGTAAAAAACTCAACAGGTCTAACAGCATGTTTTCTAAAATTTGGTACTTTGTTGATAAATCTACTCTTAAAAGTATCCGTTTTTCAATTCTTTCATCGAAGCATAGTTACTTTTACAAGGTTTGGGGTCAAGCAGGTAATTATTATGTTAATAAAATACTTTCAGTGCAACGCTAAGCTATTGCTTTTTCAGCCTTTAGACCTGATACATCTGAATCTTTTAAAGAACTTAAAATTCCCACATTGTTATATCTGGTTAAAGTTATAAATGTTGTTTGTTGTTGAATCTTTAAATAACGATTTTCCTTGTTCTATTTCAGATTTTTTTTTACAGAAACCCAATATAATCATAGTTATAGAACTCTTTACTATGATAAAAGTAAACTCTTTATGTTTCATTTTATAATACTCAAAAGTATGGTAAGTATTCAATTATTTATCTATGCATCAGTGAGTGGAATAAATCTCTAGTTACTTTAAATACAAACTTAAACTTCGTACTTCGTACTTGTGTTACTTCTTTTCTCCATCTGAAATAGTGTTAATTCAAAAAACTAGTCTTAAAAATTATTTTATATTCTGTATGAGTGACTCCGTCTATTTTAATGGTTACTCATATTTCATTTACAGTACTTGTTTTTATAGTATTTAATTATTTTAAAATTATGAAGTTGTAGTGGCTTTTATGAAAAATAAATTACTACTGCTGTCACTGCTAGCACTTTTCCTCTTGCTCCACTACCACTACCACTGCCACTGCCACTACCACTACCACTATCACTGCTACTGCCACTGCAACTGCTACTACCACTACCGCTACCACTACCACTACCACTACCACGACTACTACTATTACTACTAATACTAATACTACTCTACTGTTCAAATATTATTAATAAAGATATGAATAAAAATATGAAAATATAGGCAAGAATGTCGCCTTCATGTCTAAAAAAATCATCTTTACTATAGAGAATTTTTTGTTTTTTGCTTTAATGATAAATGAGCTCTGGCTGCATAGTTCGCACCTCTCACCTTCTTTTCTTTCGCAAAAACTTACTTCCTTTATGAACATGCCAAAACCTATGACACAAAAATATTATGATAACATTAAAGGGAGTATTGCGGAAGCATAACAAAAAATTGCTATTCAAACAATGAATGATTGTTCATTGTTATACTGGCGTATAAGACGCCTGAGTCTTAGTTGACGGATCATGGCAGAGTCGAGGATTAGCTTCGCATAAAGGTATCGTACTGCCATTTCCATTGACAACGGTAAAATACTGGATATTGAAGCAATAAATCGATTGCGCAAAACTTGGTGCATGGAAAAAGAAAGTTTCAATGATAACCCAGATGCATAAGCAGATTGGCGAAGCTATCATAAGTGTAAATATAACTATGAAGGATTTGCATGTGGCATGGAAACTTATCTTTGAACAATTTGTAAACTGCGATATGTAAATTATTTAGGAGTCAGTCAAGAACTATAGCGCATTAAAAAACATATGATGGCACTAAATCAAAGAATTTAGAACGTGTTGGTTATTAACAGATATAACGATTGATAGACTACAGTTTTGGTCTTGCAATTAGGCAAAATAAAGGTAATCTAGCTGCAATGTAAGCTGGTACACTAGCTTCTCTTTACAATGTATTCAAATAAAAAGAACATCTTACATTTCCTGTACTGCCCAACTGGAAGTAATTCTTGGTGTAAACTTAATCTTGATAAAACAAACGCCACGAAAACATACAAATCCGGCCCTGGTGTACCAATAGATATTGCTTCAACACCATTCGAAGAGCTTTTAGTATGGAGGAGTTAGGAAATATTCCGAAAAAAATATATTAAAAAGCTGAATTTTGGTCCAGTGGTTGGGGTAAGTGTCAAAATTGACCAGAAAAAAGCCTCATTGATTTTACCCCGGGAATTATGATATTTGGGCAAATTCATAATGGCTGCTTTTAAATTTCAAAAAATATTCAAAACTTAGAAATCAGTCAAGTTATATATCGTTGGCAAACAAGTTTTGTTCTGATCAATATTTACATAAGAAACATGGTATTGAAGTGGACAGAAAACTATAATTGGGTTTACAGCATACAAAAATAAATACAATAAGGACAGAATGTACATGATTTATTTTTGGTAGAATTTTCATTATTTATAGTGGTCTGGATTGAAGTAGTGAAATGATTGAAGAGCTGATACATCACTTTAATTAATTACCTGGACTTTCTCAACGTGGAGCCGTCATCTTCACCATTTAGAGCTTAATAAATACTTTCACTTCAGCTTCACTAACAACTTCCTGTACAGCCCAGTAAACTTAAATTGTCTCAGAAATGGATTGCATCACCTCTGATTTCTGAAGCAACCTCCATAAGTTTGCATTACCTTTATCAAATACTGAAGATGTTGATGTTAGTGAAATCTTGGGCAAAAGAAAGTTCACATTGTAATTTCTAATATGAGCAACAGCTTTCCCTATGCTTCAACTATTTTTATTTCTTTTTTAATGGAAATACATGTAAAGCAGGTCATCTTTTCAATAGTAAAAGAGTATCACAACAAAGTCGATATCATCCGCAACTGTTATCACTGGAGAAGTCTTTGAAATTGCCCAAGACGTAACCAAAATCTGGGCGTTCGCATCTTATCTGCATATGTGTACATTATTTCGTCTTTTGCAAGATGTTTTGAAAAGTAACTTACTATCTGACTTTTGCTGTGGGGGTTTGGTAGGGAGTTTGCTTTTGTGTACATTACCTTATTGACCTTAGCGATGGCTATGTTATTGGAAAAACTTTTCGATTTTGTTCTTCTATGATGTGTAATTGATTTGTTTGATCTTGTATCTTTTTACCCGTCTAACACAATGTGCGCAGATACATAGATACTCCTAATATAATAGACATAGTCCTCAAAGATTTTAGAGCATTCCATGCATTTTCGCTAGTGCAATTTGTGGAGCACGGTGCTACCATCAAAAATTAATGGTCCCGACAAATTTATCAGATAATTTCTTTGCGTCATCTTCTTTCAGCAAAACCGTTCGTAATGATGATTTATACGGTTTGCTCTTCATGCGATTTTTGAACAAACTTAGTGGACTATGAGTTATTTTTCAACATTTTCTTTTCTGTCTGCGACTGCTGCTGGTGAAAAGCAAGTGTGAGTTTAGGGCAATAGGATTTTTCCCATCTGCATCAATACTGCAGCAAAGACCGTTTAAGGCGATAAATTTGTCTTCCTTCATTATCTTTTCTCACTGAGTCTAAGACCATAAAGAGATAATTGAATCTTACTTCCAACAGTCTCTACTTCATCACAGTTAACTGCAATCTTTCCACTGACTGACATAACACATGTTGAAAGCGAGTAAAGATTCTTATCTTTCGTGTGAAATAAGTTTTAAAATATTTGACAATCATCGAAATCCTACAACAGGCTTTTTGACCCCATTTCAATTTTCTGATCTGTTGGCCCTGAATTTGTCCGAGATAATTCAATCATCGCTTCGTGAACAGCAGCACAATGAAATTCACTCATTGTTCACAGGCTGCGAATGTTTTCTTCAAATCCTTGTCTTCTTGTCAAACTCCCACTGCACTTGGCTGATCGTATCAATGTTTGTTCGATCACAAAGTCAGACAGCAGGTCAGCCCAGAATTTTCCTGAAGGACAAATTGCATGCTCACCATCTTCAAATTGTTTTCTTAGCCAAGGAATAGCTTCTTCGAGGTTGGCTTCTCTTGCACATAGAGTTTAGAAAATTTTTGCATAATTTAAGTGTCCTGATGCAGCAGAAAAATTTACAAATTTTTGTAACTGTCTGAATATGCAAGCCCAAATTGATGTTCTCTCTGCAAAAACGTCATTCACAATACCAATGTAGTAAATGCAGAGTAGCCACAATATTGCTGCTTGCTATTCTCCTGATATCTCACAAAAGAATTTGGATATGGCGCCGTCGATCATTCAAAAAATATTTGAGCTACCAAAAGCTAAACATTGCTTCCTCTGTCAAACCATTGCTTATCGAACTGTTGTAACATTGCTCTAGTTTACTGATATCCACACTATCTTTGTCCACTAGTGTCCTTATGATGTGGTTCATTAGAGTACTTTGCCTGAGCATGTGAGCTGTTAATGTCCTGGATACTGTCTTTCTAGGTAATATGTGTTTCCACTGTACACTTCTTCAAAAATTTGTTCTTAACTTAATGCAGCCATGAGCTTCCCAAGGCTGCCAAGAAAACCCATTAGTGCATAAAGTTCTCGTAGACAGCAAAAAATGCCTAGATATTTTTCCTCAACACATATAGCCTTCTGATATAGGAGCTTATCAAAAGTGATAAAGGGATTGGTTATCTTAAAACTTTTTGCTTTTTTTAGGAAAACCAACTCGAAGCTGAGTAGATGCATGTTTATGTTTCATCTGACGGATCTAGATCAATGATCTATAGGAACTCAACTGTTGCTATTTAAAAAGTTGTATTGACTTTTGTCATTGACATCATCATGTAATCAGACCATTTCTTGAGGTGAAAAGCCAAGCTGCAAACCACAGAAGTTCGGAATTCATCTATAACTTTTGAAACGTGTTTAACACTAACGCTTCAAATTGAATTTCAACTGCTTTAAACCCTAACCGTTTGAAAATGTGAAGGGCAAGATAGATGTAGCTTTTGTGAAAAAATCTGGGGACGATTTGTGTTTTAATCGTTTTACTGCTTTCGCTCTTCGTTTGAAGTTGAAAGCTATGGATATAATACCCGTTCCGTGAAAAATACTTTTCCCAGTGAGAGTCCGAACGTTGTGGTCAACGTTGTCAGCTACCAGTTATGGGAAAACTGGTTCAAATAGGTTCTGAAATGCTAACAGCAGGCGATTTCTCTATTGACCACTTCTAATTGAACAATGTGCCATTAGTGTGGTCACCATTGGTATCGTCTCCACATCAGCCACATTAGAGTATTTTACTTCGTCCGTTTTCGTGTACACAAAGCAATAAATGTGCAACTTTTTCCTTGGAATACTTGAAACTGATCTCTTACAAGTGCCAAAAAACTTTAGCTGACAATTTTGACACACGAAAATGTTCTTTGTAGCTGCATTTTGTAATGTATCATCCAGACAGCTAAAACAGAAGTATGCAAGGATTATATGCAATTATATGGAGCAAAACATTAATTTTGCTTTGCAATAATCATTTTAAAGACAAAATTCAAAAAAAAAGGAAATTTTAAAATCTTAAACAGATATTTCTCGGGTATTTGTAGGCATCTTTTTATCCTAAAATATTGAGTATGCCTAATATATCACTATAGTAGGCCATGGCTTCTTTTGACAAAACAATTATTCAGTTAAATTTTTACATGTTTGTAAACAACCAGGTAAATAGTAATTTTCTGAAATAACAGTTTAACCAGTTAAATTTACTCATCAAATTCATTAAATTCAAGAACATTATATAAGATCAAGAAGTAAGGAAACATTAACGTAGAAGAAGAAAAATAAAAAGAAAAAAAAAGTACGAAAAATATTATTATATATTACCAAACAAGGTTTATAATCTGAAAAAAAGTATATCAAGTGCTCCTGTGGAGCTCATTTTGTTCCCGTTCTAGACCAAACTGAGCCAGAATCTTGAAACTTTTTGATGGACTCTGACTGGTGGGTCCTTATCAAGCCCTTCTCCGCATAATACACAATTTTCCATGCCATTATATCATCGTCTGAATCATACAGAAACATTATTAAAAATTTTTGTTTTGTGTTACCAGATCAGAGAAGAGCAACTCTTATTCGAACTTCAAACGTTTGCAAATTCAAACTCAACTCACCCACACAAATCAAAAGCAGCAATTTCAACTCTGCTCAACTTTTATTTAATTCCCAGTGCACCAAAATGAATCAATAACACTAAAAAGAACATTACTGTTTTCTGTGCTATGAAATCAATTTATATTCTGCTCAACAAAAAACGCTGAAAATATTTGTTTTGGTTTTTTTCGTGCCGTTGTTAGTTTAATTTTTGTTTTTGTTTCATAGCTAAAGAAAGACCGACAATTCACAGTTGCCATTATTTCCGAAAATCTTGATTTTGAAACCATGTTTCTTATAAAAATAATTATCAGCATAAAGTCTGCTTTTCAACGATGTATAACTTAACTGGTTTTAGAGGTAATATGGATTTGCCCAAATAAGGTATTTTCCGGGGCCCAATCAATGGTTTTTTTCTGAACAATCAAGTCATTTACCCCAACAGCTGGACCAAATTTCAGTCATATAATTTTTTTTTTGGTTAAAGCTTTTTTACACCTTATTTTCCTATACTACATGCTGAAAGAATACAACAATGTCTATCTGTCTAAACAGCAAGAGAACTAAAATGAGTTTACAATTCGTAGTATACTGTTTTTTTAAACTCGGTTACGTATTGAAAGGGTGCCATCTATTTCACATCAGATTATTAGCTTTAGAATTTAATAGCATGTGTTTTTACCTTCCGATGGAAAGTATGGACCAATGTCACAGTATGAGGTAGCATTGCTACGCCGCTACCAGGAAACCACTCCTTTGCTATCAAATTATCTAAACAAAAATGATAGAATATCTGCTGATTAATAGTAATGTATAAGCATTGAAATATGTAATTTTATAATTGTACAAGTAATAAGAACATAACATACATAAAAAAAAGCACTATTGAGATACCCCGCGATGAAAATATTGAATTGTAGTAAATGCCTGATTGACATCAATCTAATATATGCTAGCGGAAAGATATGATAAAGTATATTGAAATTTAAAGCAGGATTATACTTTTTCGATTAAGAAAATTACAGTTTACAACAAAACAAATTCAGTGTAGATAGAAATGTCGGATGAGTTAGCAACACAGCACAAGGTTCGTCACGGATCTGGGAAGACGAAGAGGAGGGAAATCAAAGATAAGACGGGTAATTGTATACAATGAGTTGCAGCAAAATTAATTCTGCTAATTGGGGTGGGGCAGTTTTTGGAGAAATCTCAACATTTGAAAATGGTGCTATAGCTCATAATCTAAAGAAAATTTGGGATTAAAAATTAAAAATAAATAAATAAAGGTTTTAGAGCTTGAAAGTATTTTTATTTATTTCCTCGCAAGTTTCAGTCTTGTTAAATCGGTTTTGTTAGTGAAATGTGTGAAGTTTTGCTTGAGTATGGAAAGTTAAATCAAGAATAAAGAAGCTATTTTAACTTTTTGCGAGCTACTATGCGCAGATTAATTCTATGGTATATGCTGAAAAATAATTTTTTGACAGATGTTAAAAAGTTTATTGAAGTATTGCTAGTCAAATATTCTTATACGCAGATCTATCCTCTGCTTCTGCCTGTTGTGTCATTTGTACTGCAAGTTTAAAATACCTCAGGTATTTATTCGTGCCAATACGTAACTATCTTTGACAAGTAGTCAAGATGTTATAAGTTATGGATTGGTTTCTTTTTTACGTCAGTCTAACATTGAAATTTGGTAAAAAATTTAAGTCTTAACTTCCCCTAAAAATTTACGTAATCTTCTGTGGTAAATTCTTAACTCAACTTCAGTTATATTAAAAAGTTATTTTAATACACTTCAGGATGCTATCGGATTGGACCCGCACCAGTATCCGACAGCCTAGGCACAAACAAAACCGAGGCTTCGACACCTGGAAATTTAGATAGCGATATGGATGACATCGAGTTTGATAACAGTGATAATTTACTATCGAAAGCAGGGTGTAAAGGACTACTTATTTACTTCTCTAAACTCGGTCATTCTACTGAAGATAACACGATTGATGTCGATTTTGTGTTATCTCTTTTAAGAGGTGGCGCGGATATTAATTTCGCAGACAAACACGGACAGTGTTGTATGCATGAAATCGCAAGGGGTTGGAATATAGCATCAGCAGTGTTTGCATTGGAAAAAGGCGCCGATCTCAATAAAGCAGATAAATATGGAAGAGCACCTTTGCACCTGGCTGCTGCGGTAAATCATTATGAAATGGTCGAATGGTTAATAAAAAATGGAGGTAGGAATTGTTTCAAAAAAATAAGTGTTTATCGGATTAATTTGTAATTACGAAAACAAAAAAGCGAGTAGCTAGCTTCGCAGCTGGAGCTCATGTGGCGTTAACGGGAAAAATTCTCTATAGTAAGGAAGGTTTTTTTTTGCTGATTCCGCACAAAAATTGGTGCCGATTTTTGGGCCGAAAATTGAGGTGAAATTCTTGCCGAATTCAATCGAGAGAATAGTTACCAAATCAAAACCAAATCAAAATTAATTTCTAACTTTCTCTGTCGACAGAGAATTTTATTTAAAGGTTAAACAAAAGAATTCAATTTTTTCAAGACATTCCAATGCCTGTTTTTATGTTTTCTGAGCAATGGAAAGCCAATGCAGTGTTCGCAGTTTAGATTATTTTGAGTTGAATACAGTCAAACAAAAGTGATATATGTATATTATCAGTCGATAACGATCTTTCATTCGTTCATAACAAATACATTATAAAATGGTATCTAAAGTTTGTTTTTCTTTTGAAACCGTTATAAATGACATGTGAACTTTATTGATTATTCGAACCTACTCTCTACTGTCGACAGAGAATTTATTTCTAATTACAGTTAGCTTTATTGTATATTAATCACTGGCAACTTAAGAAAATTTGCTGCTTTTTGAATTCTGTTACAATTTTCTTCTATCAACAATCCAACAATTACTATATAACATTTTTAACTTTGGCATTCTAACAAGCTTGTTATGCTTTCGCATAACTTTATATATTGGTTTTACTTATTTCCATAACCTTGTATATATGTTTAAAAAATAATAGGTTTTGCAATAAGAGATATTGAACCTGCTGCTTTACAAGGTTGAAATTACCACAAATTTTGCGTATGAACGGCAGGACGGAGGTAACTATTTACTATAAACACAAGTAGCTGGTATTTGTACTTGATTGAGCTTGAATACCTAAAACAAGAAACTTTTATTACATTTCTAGTAAATTTGCATTTTTCACACTCCTAATTATTTTTGTTAGTATTTTTAATGTCAACTAAAAAAAATTCGATTTCAAAAAAAAGCAAATCTGTCTTTTTGTAATTAAAAACCGTTGAACCTGATTATGTGGGTGCTCGAATTATGGCATGTTTTCCACCAAAGCTCAAATAAATACTTTTGAAATATGTTGGTGGTTTTCATTCTATTTTTCAAAAGCGCTTCTTGGTTGGAACGTCCCAAAGTTTTTTGTTAATTATCTTGCTCGCAGTAAAAGCGTTAATTTAAAAACTTTTCTAAATTTTATCATTCGAATCCCTATTTCCCAAATATTTAACAATAACACTTAATATCTCCATCAGTCTTATAACATCATATGTTTCTAGGTTATTCTATGTTAAGTGTAAAGTCTTATGTTTCTAGGGTATTCTATATTAGCTGTAACATCTTATGTTTCTAGGGTATTCTATCTTAGGTGTAACATCTTATGTTTCTATGGTATTCTATCTTAGGTGTAACATCTTATGTTTCTAGGGTATTCTATCTTAGGTGTAACCTCTTATGTTTCTAGGTTATTCTTTCTTAGGTGTAACATCTTATGTTTCTAGGGTATTCTATC
>JAUZNK010047102.1:0-16398 GCA_035046665.1 Euphysa ruthae | reverse complement strand
GCTCAGAAACTCAGAGATAACATGGAAATAAATTTCCGCCAGAGGTGGGAGTCGAACTCGTAACCTTTCGGTCCGGATTCAAACGACCTCACCACTGTGCCAACTCCGCTTAAATCAGTTTACACTGATCTTACTGATCTTACAAATACAAGTACAAGTAGCAACACATGAGCGAGTGATTTGAAGGTTAACCCTTTTTAAAGTAAATTGTTAAACGTAGACCCATGCATAAATTTGCTTATAAATATTCCATTAATTCTAAAAAGCTAACTTTTACATGTAAAAATGCCACAACTGAAAGCCGGGTTCAAAATTTCATGAAACCAGTACTGGTAATAAGGTTATATGTGCCAACTGAACGAAAAGGAACTTGGGATTTTCATTTTCATGAATGTAAAGAAATGATACCATATTTTTTTGCTGTGGGACACCTTAACTAATGGAAATACGAATGTTATTATTATAACTGTATGAGCATTTTACCTCTAACAGTTTTAAACGCATTCCTTTGAGGTAAGCGTGTGCAGAGACATCAGGATGATATTTAGAATGGAATATGGGTTGACATAATGATTAAGACCACTTTTTTTATGAATACATTTCTTCAACAACAAACACACCCACACGACATAAATACATACAACACAATTAAAAACATAAATCGTGTTCAATTACATAAAAATATCTGTGTTACATAAAAAGCGTTTGTTGTAACAGTTGAACTTAAGACGGAGAACCAAGTATCTTTTCATGGAAACCCGTTTTGAACTTGCTGTATCTTACTTAAACTATCTAGTGTTTAAACGAAAATAACGTATATTTTGTTGTTGTAAAAGTTTAAATCAAGTGTTGAGAAGGTGTATTGTTAAAATTCCTTTAGATATATTTAGGCTTGAATGCGTTTTTTAATTCTTCGAAAATGGTATGCCATAGTTTCCGCCCTTAATATACTACGGATTTTGTGACATGTTTTCAAATGTTTTTAGGTAGTTTATACCTTTTTTCAGAGTTGATCATGAGGTTGTATTTGATTGAATGATTATCAGCAAAGAAAATTTTGACGGGAGTTTCTGTTTTGTAACTTTTTACATAAATAATAGAATTTGATGAATTTTTAATTTTAAAATGTTTAATATTCTAAGGTTGGCCATAATAAGCAATGCACTGTTTCTACGATTTTGAATGTTAATATTTTGCAAATGTGTTTTTGCTGATTGGCTAATTTTTGGAGTTTTGATGGATGAGTTGATCCCCATGCAATATTTGCATACTTCAAGTGGCTATGCACAAAACTGAAGTATAAAAGACGTCTAACGGAGTTGGCACAGCGTTAGGACGTTTGACTCCGGAACGAAAGGTTACGAGTTCGACTCCCACCTCTGGTGGAAGTTTATTTCCATGTTATCTCTGAGTTTCTGAGCAAAACTCATTGCGTAACGCAACGCTAGCTCAAATTGGTCGGGTTGTTTTGTTGAGCGAATTTCGTAGACGCAAATGGGCGTTCTAAGTACTCCAAGACTCGCCACATGGGCCCATCTGGAAATATTGTCTCGTCAATTTGTTGGTTCCCCACGTTAAATATAAAATTTTCTCTCTCTCAGATTTTAAATTGTTTTAATGCGTTTGTGAGGAGAATTAAGAGAGACAAAAGTGATAGGAAGAATCTACGAGAAATACTAAAAACTTGTATCAAACGGTGAAAAGAAATAATGAACTGTAGAAATACAACACAGGAGTCATTTTTTCACGAGTGATGTGTTTACTTAGTGCGGGACAAATAAATCTTCAATGATTTACTAAAATCTTTCTGTTATTAAAGTGACGTCATGACCTATCTATAACTTATAACTTTTGTATCAAAGAAGACGCAAGTAGTTATCAACAACCAATATTTGTAAATTTGTATACAAAATAATGAAAAAAAGTCAATAGGATAAATCCACAAATTATGTCATTACAGTTGAAATGTTTTTATCACAAGAAAAGCTTTTTTGTGAATTATAAGCATATGGGGTATGAAAACCTGACAGAATATTTTCTTGGACTTTCAAATCTGGTGATTCAATGCAATTTTTCTTATATCTGTAGGAGGAAAAGAAAGCTTTCTGTCTCCTCAATAGTTATGTAAGTCTTATCGTTCAAGTCGAAATAATAAAAATCTTTTAATTTCATTGTTCATAGTAAAATTGAACAAAAAAAAAAAAAAAAAAAAAATGGATTAGGCGAAGAAATGTAAAAAAACATGTAGCTATCGAATAAAAACAGTAAAAATGGCAAAACATCCTACCTCATGGCTCCCAAATTTTCACCCGTATGATTAGATTTCAAACGCACTGATACATTGTTACATTCAAAACTTTAACCGCGTCGAAAAAGCCCTGACTAAAATGCATTAAATATGTTACACGATATTTTAGGTATACCAGAAACATATGAATATCGCTTAAGTAATTTCTTGTTGACGAATTACAGTAGGAACGTTCTTCCAGCCAAAGGTGAACATGCAATTAACGTCTCGTTTGGAATGGAGATCATTAAGATCAATAATATAGTGAGTTGGTATATTTATACTTTAATGATATTGATAAAATTTATTGTCATATTTTATTGTTGCCATTCTGATAAATTCCCGCTATTTTAAATAATATATAAATATTAATTAAATTTTATAAATATTCCAATTATTATGCATATTTGAAACCAAAACCTTTACAAAAATAAAATTATATGGAATAATATTATAATATATTTATACATAAATATGTTGCAAGCAAGTAATATATAGGATGTATTGTTAATATAAAATTTGAATACAGCGAAGTATTCTTTTAGGTAGATAAAACCAGGGAGGGGTCTTATATGACATATGACGCCGGAAATTTTGTAGAAGTAGTCTAACTTTAAAATTTTGTTCAAATATTCTGACAAATCAGCACTTTCGTTTCCTACTTTTCACTTAATCAAGCACAGTTTAAAACCGTGTCGCCGTTTCAATCATTTCTAGAATTCTTCAACCTCAGCCATAATAAAAAAGTCAAATCCATGGAAAAAAAATTTTATTCTATTAACTTTATTATCTTTATTATCCCCATTGGAAAGGGTTTCGGCGCCAGTTCTTTAAACCTCAGTAACAAATTCAAATTTAGATAACGAATTAATATTACCTTAACATAGCAAAGCGATAACTTGCTTTAAGTAACTCATTCCTTTTCATTTAAGAAAATCTAAATTTCTCTATTTATTTTAGGATTTGCAATTCTCACACGCTTTTTTCGGTGTTGATAAAAAAACTGAACGCTGTTAAAATTGTTAAATCATATATTAGCGAAATTTTGAAAATCATATTTTTGAATGTTCTAACATTTCTTTGTTATTAACTTCGCTAATTAGGACGCCATCGAGCTGAACACTAAAAGAACTTGCTATGTCATGCGTACAAAAGTACGTATTATAGTAGATTATTATTTATACTAGAAGTTGCACAGTAAAATAAATTATTTAAGAAATTAAACGTATAATATGAAAAATAATTTACATATGGATTTATAAAGCTGAAATATATTATGAGAAGAAGCAAAGCTTTTAATTGACATAAGGTAAGGTTAAATGGTGACATCAATGGAAATACCAAATTTTGAAGTTAACATAATGAAATTTTTAAAATGAAAAAGTACGAACAAGTATTGCAACCCGGTTTCACCGTAAATTTTTACTTCCCTAAAAACGTCCTTCCCAGTGCATATTCACTGGGAACAAAGTACTCCCAGTCATTATTTACCGGTAAATAAGTACACCTTTGGGAAATAAGTACTCCGTTTAACTTAAGATAGAAAACTTTCTGTTATTTTATATTGCAAAACAGTTGAATTGAAACAAATTCGTTCTTATTCTTATTGTTCTTGTTTTAAACGTTATGTTTATAACGAGGTAGACCTTTTTACCGGTCGAGTTAAACTAGTGTGAAGGCTATCGAAGATTTGTACGCGTCCACTTGAACAGACACTAGGAAAGCAATGATCAGAGCCATCGTGAAGAAATTGAACATGCTCATTGTGAAAAAGCTGAAATTGTAGAGTTACTTTCTTTTGTGAGTTTAGTACGGACTGAAAGTTTGATTCTGTATCAATTTCACAACATAAAAGCTTTTGTGCTGCATCCATAATACGATGGTTAAGTCATTCATGTTTAAAAAGCAATGTTTCTTGGTCTTTTTTTTTTCTTTTTTTTTGAGAATACACAACCATAAGTCTTCTAGATGATCAACGATGATTTCGGATTGTTGAACAAAATTTACGCTTTGTTTAGTAGATCTCCAAAAAATCTGTTCCACAATGAGCCTACTACAGATTTGTCCTCTTCAATTAACAACCAATTCTTTCTCCCTATTACGCGGGCAATAAATTCGACAACTCTACTGGACTAGCCAAAATATTTTGAAATCCTTAGAACACTAATTTTTATTTTATTCCTTTGTCTTGGGAAGATTTCGAACTACTTTCTCGAAAGATTTGAGATGCTGTCCTTTTTTCAATAACGGACTTAAATCTTGCGCAAATGTTAGTCTGAGAGTGATACGTATCCAGAATTCGATCTGATGACATTGCTGAAAAAAAGTTACTTCAACTACTTCACCAGGAAGTTTATTAAAATGTGTCGACTTGGAATACACTTCATCTTCTTCTTCGTGTTCATTATGTGCTTTTTCGAGGTTACTTTCTACTTTTCTTGGCGCTATTCCATATTAACTGTGGATCCATTGAAAAAGAATGGTTTCAGTAGACTGTGTTAAATTTTTGCTTAGAAATTTACCGAGAACGCCGACGCCCGTTTTGGTGATGGATTTGAGTGTGTAGAGCCCAATCCACTTGTACATAAATTTCCCGCCTTTTATTTCCTGATGTTTTTGGTTTTTTACTTTAGAGCCGATTTAAAAAGTTGAAATGGCGGCTATTATAGTCTCTTTGTTGCTTCGCTTGAGATTTTTTAACGTTGTAACTTGCCTGAGCATGAATTACTTCTTTCATTGATAGCGCTGAATTAAACACCGCATTAAAAGTATCACAACCATAAGGGTTCTCATTTCCTTCGTTTATTATTTTAAGGCTGTACTGAACACCGACAGGTAGGACTGGGTGTCTGTTGTAAAGTAAAAAGAATGGCGAATATTTAAAAAAAATAAAACTCCATCAATGACTTCTGGCAAAAGGTCTTCTTTTTTACTTTTAGAAGGGAATCTTTGATAGTGCGGTTTTAGCGTTCACATAAAACCTTTGACGGAGGGCGATATATCGAAGTTATCATTTGTTCAGTCTCTGACATTTTATGTGAGGTTTTCGATACCCGATTAACAAATTCTCTGCTCTGAACATTTATTTGTATTTCCATACATCCGGCATTTAATTTTTTCACATCTTCGATCACGCAATGCCAGTCAAATCGTTCAGTAGTTTTTTCACAAGTTGATTCACGGTCATTTGCCTTTGGGTTATCTCCAATTCTCTTATGTACATCATACATTATGAGTTTTTTTCAATCACCTTTAAATTTTACCCTTCTTTTACCTTTGTGCGTTAGATGTCCATCAATGTCTTAAAAGTTTTTACATGATTTTCTAATAATTGATTTCCACTCTTTATCTTTTAATATATCTTCTGGATAGACTTTTTAAACAAAAAATTTTCTATTGTTCTCAAATTGACATTTTATTTTTACTTGCCATCTGTCCTATGTCATTTTTTTTCATCACAGCAGAAAAAAAAACGTGGTTATCAAAATAATATTCCATTTCATATTCCAATTTTTTATAAAATTTTTTATAAAATTTCTTTTGTTGGAAAAAAAATCATTTCTCTAGTTATTAAAGGGGAGTACTTATTTACTAGGCTGATTACTTATTTACTAGGCTGAGTACTTATTTGCTAGGAAATGAGTACCGGTGGAGTCCTTATTTCCCAATAAATAAGTATTGGGGGAGAGCTTATTCTCCGGGGAGTATTTTTTAACTGTTGCACCGGTTAGGCACCCTCTTTTCGATAATCCCAACTAACATATTATACCTTTTACCTCCAATCAAAACTTAATAATGAACGGCACTCTACTCATAGTTCCCACGCCAAAAAAATTTTTGATTTTTGAACTATTTCATTTTTTTCTGTTAACAAAACTAAAATATAAAAAAACCTTAAAATATAAACAAAAAAAAATTCGGGTGGTCAATATGAAGATGGGATATCTTTTCGAAAAAATTCCAAATTTTATATCTCTCTCGTCACATCCATTAAAACGTTGAAGTTTCAAGCATTCATTTTGTTACTTGTTGCGATTTGTTACCAATTTCCAACTGTTCTCGATTTGTTGGGCATTAGCACCTATTACAGGATCGCAAAAAATTAGAGAATGGTTTACTGTTAGACGGTTGTATCCCATAGCATTAATTTCGCCATATGTTCTCTAAAAATTAAATATGACTGTTTTACCTAGTAAAATTGATTGTCGGATTATAGGCACTAATGTTGATTAAACTCTTTCAGAAACAATGTACATAAAACACTCTCCTGTTTCTCTACAGATACCGCCAAATAGCCACTGTTGAGGAGAAACTCTTCATTGATGGTTTTTTCTTTGAGTGAACAAATTATCATCTTTCTCTACTATGAAATTTGGTCCACCAATAGCAATTGGACTCTGGGGTAAGTCCATTGCACAAATTTCGCATAAACAGGTGTTCCAATCAACAAATCTGTTTTTGTTCATTAGTAATTGCTGTTTACCAAACTTAATAGGCGTCACTTCGTAGCAAGAGCAATAAATAAAAAGAGCAATGTCTCTATACTGAAGTCTGGAATTTACAAGCCAAATTTCTTTTCAAAAGTAGACTTCAGTTCAATACTGGCATAAGTTGCACTTACTCAACTAAAGCCCCGTGTCATGATCATTTGCACAATTTCTTGGATTGTTTTAAACCCCACGCTATTGCAAAAACAAAATATTTGAAGGTATATATCAGGTGTTAAATTTTTTTTGTTCAAAGGCTATCGATTAATCATAATGAACATTGCGAAGCCTCTTAGGATAATCCCAACAAAACACTTAAAGTATGTTATAATTAAAGGAGTTTACAAACAGTGTCGTTTGTTTCATCCACATGAATCTTTAAAAATAATGCTCTCTAATGTCCTCAAAGCCGAACTAGATCTATCATATACCTGAAAAATATAAATATTTGCACTGCTGATTATTTTGTCAAAAGCATTTTTAATGTGAGAATTTAAAAAATAAGCACCAACACGATTTGCCCCTAATACTTTTTTTCTTCCTCCTTTTTTTCTTTTTTACACACCGATGGGAATTATACTCATCAAGTCATAATATCATAATGCTTTTATGTTCCTGTAGGAGAAACCCGTTGCAATTTAATATCATGCTAATATCTAATAAAGTTGGGTTATTTCTTAACTGCTGTTTGTTTGAAATCCAATTGTTACATTATTTGACTTATGCCTCTAATCCGCAGAGCGATAAAGTCATTGCGCAAAGATGTGTGATTGGAGCAAAGATGTGTGATCGGAGCAAAAATGTGTGATCGGAGCACGCAAAATAGTTGCACGTGCATTGCAGCTATCATTTAATTTCGGGGTGATAAATCGCAGAGGAATCTAGTTGGTGTAAATCGGCCTTCAGCTTATGTTTTAAATTCATTATATAAAAAAAGAAGAAATATATAAAATATATAAATTTCAAATAAAGATATTGTATAAAAGAAAGAGAAGTTATTGAATGTGCGTTTTTGAATTTTTTGGAAAAACATTATTTACTGATCATTGTTGCTTTATACAAAATTTCCTCTGGCAGATTTAGATGGGATGAGATGACAATCGACAGTTAAAGACAAGTTAATTAATTGCATAGTTACTAAATTCGTATTAATTGCATAGTTACTAAATTCGTATTAAACATGTGCTTCCACCAAAGTAATTAAAGCTGAGAAGATCGAGGCAACCACCAAAGTAATTAAAGCTGAGAGGATCGAGGCAACCACCAAAGTAATTAAAGCTGAGAGGATCGAGGCCACCACCAAAGTAATTAAAGCTGAGAGGATCAAGGCAACCACCAAAGTAATTAAAGCTGAGAAGACCGAGGCAACCACCAAAGTAATTAAAACTGAGAGGATCGAGGCAACCACCAAAGTAATTAAAGCTGAGAGGATCGAGGCAACCAACAAAGTAATTAAAGCTGAGATGATCGAGGCAATCACATTTCAATTTCAATCCCAACTTTTAAACCAATTCAATTTTTGTACAAATGAAAGGAACAACGCCATTTTTTTGCAGTTTATTTTAGTAAATTCACAATCACAACTTGTTAGAACTTTGTTGTTATTTTTTTTATCATAAAAAAAAAAAAAAATCAATTTGAACTCGAAGATATTGAGACTTTCTTAAGTGTAATAAAATATTTAAAAATGAATAAAAAATGGAGAGAAAGATCTTGTTTTAAACGAAAATACCTCCCTGTGCAAAAGACGGTAGCTCTAGCAAAATAAGGAAAAATAGAATCACCAAATATGCTAACGAAAGTATTAATCAAAGCATGCATTTTAAAGGTCTTACGTCAAATAATAATAATAATAATGTCAAACTTCTTTCAAATACTTCTAAGCATTTTTTTGGTTTTCAATTCAGAAAGATGTTGAGACTTACATTAAATCTTGCAAGATTTTCCAGGGACAAGTCGCTGTAAGCCAAAGAATGAATAGTAAGGCGCATAGCATACATTTCCTTTCAAACATTATGAACCAAGTAGACACTGATTTACATGTACTACCAGAGGTTAAAAGATATTGTTATTATTATTTTTATTTACGATGTTTGTGGTCAAATTACCAAATTAGACGGTAAATACGGTTCCTACAACTACCTAGCTTTTTGTAAACATTTTGCAGATATGGTTGTTTTGTGAACCAGATCTCAGTGCAAGGCAAATAACCTGTCAATGAAGTGTTTGAAGACCTCAATTTTTTTTGCAGGAGCAAAGCAATGAATTACTGCTGCCCTTGCCCCAATTCAATGCATTAGTTAAAAGAAGAATAGAAGAATAATGGAGAATACAATCGATTAAATGCTTTCCACTCAACGTGCCATTAAATACTCTTCAATAAATTATTCCAATTTTAAGTTATGCGAGCAAGAAATTGTGTTGTAAACAGACGTAAAATATCAATTAAACCACAGAGAAAAATTCAGATTCTGTTCAGATTCTATGTAGTTCTCTGATAAACTATGTAATTTTATCTTTGAATATTTTGAGAGAAGAGGTAAAAAACAGATTGGTTAAAACATAAACACGGCCAAAAATTGAGAAATCACAATGATCGAAATAAATTTTCTTTTAAGCGGTTACGGTTGCATACTGTTTCAGGATACTGATTAAGGTGTTGGGGATTGCATCAAAAAAACCTATCAACGATATTATTCAGAATAGCCAGCTTATGAACAAAAAACCGTCGAAAAAATTCAGAAAAGCCATATTCTAAATTAAAGACCAGCTATAGCTAATAATGCCAGGGATGAGTGACCTGATGAAATTTATATAAGCTACGAAAAATTACAATCACTTATGCAAAATGAAATCATAATTCATGTTCCTGATTTCAAACTATCGAAAGAAAGGGTAAAGGTTACTTTTACTGATTCAAAACCAATCCGCTGATGATATTAAGAAGTCACCATTCGAAAGAAAGTTCAAGTGGGTGTGCGGAAGCTACTAATTATTGCGTACAGCTGAGATAATTGCTTTTGTATACTGGAAATCACTTTATATTATGAGAACTCTTGGTATAACGTTCATTATTTAGCGAATTTACCGGCAAAACATATTTGATAAAAGTGAAGAATTTCCAGCTGCCATAATTTAAATGTCAGACGTAGTCAATATAATAATTTTTGCTTAAAATACTATTCTATCTAAAAACAGAAGACAAAAAGTATATTGTTATATAGGGTTGCCTGGCTAAATGACATGTTGTTATCAAGTAATGTTTGGCTAAATGACATGTTGTTATCAAGTGATCCTAGGCTAAATGACATGTTGTTATCAAGTGATGTTTGGCTAAATGACATGTTGTTGTCAAGTGATGCTTGGCTAAATGACGTGTTGTTATCAAGTGATGCTTGGCTAATTGACATGTTGTTATCAAGCGATGCTTGGCTAAATTACCGAATAAAAAATGGCTGCTCAGATCTTATCTTATGAGGCGCTAAAAGAACATCAGCACTACCAGTCAGTCAGTCTTGAATTGTCAAAAAAGAGTGAAAAAAGCATGTATAATGGATTCATTTTAGCAACAACCACTGTCTTCAAAACTTTATCTCATCTCCAATTTGTTTTTGTTTAGTTTCCGAGACTAAAACTGTTTTTTATAATTTTCTGGACATTAGAGAATTAAACAGTTATCTTGATTAAGATTTTGAAGTCGTGTTTTCCTAAGTCCTAATTAGCGCTGGCACCAAAAGGTTTTAAAAGGCCAAATGAGAAATACTTAGAAAAACTCAAAGCATTTGAATTTATGAAGTAAACAATTTCATTTAACGCGAAATGCAATAAAACTTTAGTTGTATTTGAATATTTAAAAACTATTTAAAAACACAAACTATATATAAATTTTCAGAACGATCGAGATCAATTTATAACCCTTACGACATGGACAACTCAGAGTTGGAGAAATCCACATATGACTTGGAATCCCAAAGATTGGGGTGGTGTTACCAAATTAGAATTTGCAGCGCAGGAGCTGTGGATACCAGACATTGTTTTATTTAACGAGTAAGTCGTAAGACTATATATTTATTATTGTCATAAGTTTTCATTGTCAGGTGCTTCATTATTATTGGTTGCTTCATTATCAGGTGCTTCATTATCAGGTGCTTCTTCTCTTTTGTAAGAAACTGAAGTCAGGCAAATTTTGAGAAAATTAAAATTTCTTTTCTTAAACTACGTTTTGCTTTAAATATCTTCTTTTTTTCTTACAATGTTTCTATCTCTATAAACATAGAATTGCTGAGATTGTTAAAAATTGCTCAAAATATGCTTTAAGTCAGGAAAAAAATTTATAAATAAAAATAAATTATTCGAGATAATTATAAAGATTTCTGTACGATCTTTTGGTAAATCTTTTGTAAAAGTTGGTTTTCTTCACAGTTTTAAATAAAAAAAAACAATTTGTAAAAATAAAAGAAAGCTCAAACTAAGCAAACCATCAGCATTTTGAGAGTGAACGTAGAATATTGAAGTCAAAAATATAACTTGAGCTTTTCCAGGTCGCATCTTCAAATTTACCCAATGACAAGATATGAAAAAGTTTATGCCCTGCATTTGGCACAAGTTTTATATTATATACCATTTATTGTATTGTTCCACAATTACCTCATTTTATACCCCATTTTATTGCATACCATTTATCATATTGTTCCGCAATTACCTCCCACCCCATTATATTGCATATCACTCATTTTCATTGTTCTGCAACACCTCATTTTACCCTATTATTAGCTGCTCTATTGCTAACAATATTTAAACCTCAAAAAGTTTTCGTTTTAAAGCAATGTTTCAAGTATTATAAAAATTTTATATCTTTTATTTTTGAGTGTCTTTTAGCTCAAATGTATTAAAAAGGAAAACATGGAAGTCTTGACAGCATGAACACGTGTCTGTTTTGGTAATTTTTCAAATAGTCCTACTGATCATAATTCATAAGATAGGAGACTTCGAAAACCTATTTATCACCATTGATTTATCTGCCAATTTCATGCAGAATTTGCCAATTTGATCAAAAAATTCTTAAAAACTTAATGAAAAGTCTTGCATTGACTGATGTTTCTCACGATTTACGGGAAACTTTGTAAAAATTATTTTAAGAATTATTGAGAATTTTTTGAAAGAAGAAAACACTTTGAAAATAATTATAAGATATATTTCAAATATTTTTTTAGGGCTTCGAATGACTTTAAAACAGGGTTTGAAATATATAAAATGCCCATAACTGTTGATTACAACGGTACATGCACATGGTTGAGCCCAGTCACGTACACTAGCACGTGCTCAATAAATATAAGGTGAATTATTAATCAGTTTTCTTTATTATGTTGCGTTGATTAATTCCGAAAGATAACACCCAAGTTAAATAGATTTTCTGGGATCAAAAGGTTTAACTTTTGAAATTTTTCTTAAAACAAAAACATATTTTTTTCTATTACTTTAATTGATCAAGCATGGTGGACTTTTTCAAGAATAGGACATTGCCTGAACATTTACTATAAATAAAACTACATATCCTCTTTTGCATAGCTTGAGTCTAGGCCGGATGTTTATGAAATAGAAACCGAAGTTTATGTTTTGTCGATTAATTTTTCGTCATTTCTATTGTCTGAAATTATTGATTCGTCAAAGGTGAAATATTAAGGAGTAAGTTATTCTACGACAGATTCAATCAAATGTCCTTTTAGTAACAAGAAGACTGTCATAACAAAGATAAATAAACATGGAAACTAAAACTTTGCCGCCTAAATTTTCTCGCTAGTCAGATTTTTCAAGCATTTCTACCTTAAAAACAAAAATTAATAAAAAAAAAATATATCAAATAAATAAACGAAAAATATATCAAATAAATAAATGAAAAATATATCATAGCGAAAATAATTTCTTGAAAAATTTCATTAATGTTAATTTGTAACATTAATAAATAATTCAAAATTTTTATTAATAATATATTATCTAAACATTTTTTTAATTTTCTAGATATTTCCCTCTTGATCAGCAAAGGTGTAATTTGACTTTCGGTTTGTGGATCAATCCCAAGAATGAAGTTGACATGTTAGTAGGTAAGCGACCTATGCTAACAGAAAAATATGAGAATTCATCCCAGTGGCAGATCATGAGCATAAAAGCTCATCGTAATGAGAAGGCTTATTATGGATACAAAGTCAAGTTTGTAGAAATCGTGTTCGAGCTTGTTGTACGCAGGAAACCTGCTTATTTTTTAATGAACATTATTTTACCATGTTTGTTATTAATCATCACCAGCTCCTTTGGGTTTTTCTTACCTCCTGAAAGCGGTGAGCGTGTTTCAATTATCATAACTATATTATTAGCGGTGACGGTTTTTCTACAACTTACAAGTGACACTTTGCCACAAAATTCTGATAGCGTATCTATACTGTCAATGTTTTATATCATTATGATGGCGGAGGTAGTGTTGTCATTGGCAACAACTTGTGCTGTACTAAAGGTTCATCATAAAGGTAGTTTGAATACAGGTGCAAAAATCCCAGGGTGGGTAGAAAAATTGTTTTTAAAGAAATTTGCGAAGTTATTTGGCATACACCCACATTTTTCACGAAGTAACAGCAAAAGAAGTATCAAAATCGAGAAAAGAAAAAGTGAGAAAAGAAGCATAGGTTACGGTGAAGACTACTTGAAAAAAAATTTCTTTATTCCGGAAAGTGTGGACAGAGAGAACAAGACCAAACGAATATCGATTGTAAATTCAGACATTATAGACTTGTCTGAAAAAGAACATGTCACTACAAGTGAAATATCTTTAATTTCTGAAGAAATTCAATACATGTCCTCTTATTTAAAGAAACAGGAAATGCAAGTTGAAGTTGAGGAAGAATGGAAGTTTTTAGCGATAGTTTTGGATCGGTTTTTCTTCAGTTTGTTTTTGTTCACTATTTTATTATCATCACTCTGCGTTTTTATACCGGTCTACATCACCTATGGAGTTGGGGAAAAAGAGGGAGTAAGTTAGTAAATTTGAGAAGCATGTCACATCATTCCACTTCAAATAATTTAATAAGCACAAACACTGATGGATCACCACAGAAAATATGTTTAAGTAGGTATATTCGGATGTGACAGCCTTCGGTAAAAACATTTTTCCAGAATATGTTTACTTACCAGTCAAGTTTGGATGCTAAAAAAATTATTGGTACATTTCACTGTGTCTGATAAATCTTTTAACTGTGAAACTCCTAAAAAATTGATTAACATTGATTTTTCTTCTTTGCCAGTTTAACAAAATCTATTAAAAAAAGATACAGAGAGTTTCTAGATTAACACTGAGACTATTTATATTCACCCGGTGAGGTCCCAAAACTAACAATTTTGGACAGGTTGATTAGTAGTTTTATTTACTGCTTTGCTTAGTCTCTATGTTCTCACAGGGCTGTCAATAAAATATTTGAGAATATATGAATTATTTCTATTGATATCGCCGATTAAGGTTACTTTACCCTCAGCTCTTAAAGCAAGGTCATGGAGGAATTTGATTTATTTCTTTCCAGAAACTTTACATCGAATGACATAGCATGCATATTGGTGGCAAAATAGAGAACTTCGTATATTTTGCAGAAATTAATACTCCTAAAGGTTGTCTTATTATTGTATTTATAATTATGTTTTGAAATAATTTGGTTTGACTGTTATTTTGAGTTATTTATTCAGTAAGAATATTTTCACATTTACTTTAATGTTTAATTGACATAATGCCAAAAAGATCGTAAATAAATTTTTAGATTTAATCAGCAAGAGTATTTCAATAAACAAGTGAAAATTTAAACAAATAAACATACAGATAAATTGATGAACAAAGAAATAAATATTCTTAACATGGATGCATCAATTAAAAACACCATAGTCTTTAGTTTGGTCTGGTCTTTAGCAATAAATCCTTGTCTGGTCGTTAAAAATAAACACTGGTCTGGTCTTTAGAAATAAATCCTGGTATGGTCATGGAATTAAACAAAAAATGCGTTGTGCAAGCTTCAAATTTTTAATAGATAAATCACGTGATCAAATTGAGTGCACTCTAATTTTAGAATAATCGAAATTGCTTTCTTTTCAAGTGGAAAACCTGCGATAAAAAAAAAAATTGTTTTTATAACTTCTTCTACTTTATTATTAAAACTGTGGCTGGTAGTAAATGTGATTTCCATTGGCATTGTGCAATGCAATTGCACACTGTGCTGGAGCTGTTTTGCCCGATAATAGAATATTTCGCCTTAAAAAAGATAAGTATTAGGGTCGAATCTTTAACCTATAACTTCATGTTAATAGCACACCCTTTAACCGATTGACCTTTAGTACTCACCAGAATTTTTAAATAATTATATACATATTTTTTATATAGAAAATCAATATCTTTGACAGCAAGTCCAGTTGGGTGGATGTAAGGGTTTTAAATCATTCGTGTAAGTCGAGAAGATAGCAATCGTTTACAGATAAACAGTCGGCAAATTCTTGAGCCAATGATTTGAGAGTGTCTGAATCAAGTCTTTTTGTGATAGAGTGTAAACCGTGTTTTTTATGACCAGAATAATAATAATAACTCTGTTTTTGTGTCGAACATTGTGTTTGTAAATCGTAGAATAGGTTATAATTATACGTTTTTTGAAATATATTTACCTCAGTTACTGTGTTTTCCATTTCAACGTTTCAAGCGCATCTTTGTCAAGTAAATCCATAATATTTTATAACGTTTTTCCTCTGATAACCTCATCGGTTTCCGCCATTTTAAATATTCGGTGCATTCGATATGATCACGTGACTATTTATTTTGATAAAATCACATTAAAACGCCAAATTAATCGAATAGATAGCGCATCTCCAGATCAGGGTTTATTTTTAAAAATTGCGAAAGCACGGACTTCAAGATAAACTCAAAAATCTATGGAAGAAAATAATTTCCAGTTTTCAAAATTATCTTTAAAATGGTTTTAAAATCAAAAAGTTGAGATTTCATCATGTGGAATATATGTGGCAATATAGCTAAATAAGGAAAGGATGCTAGCATAAGGTGGGGCCGTTATACTAGAGGTTTGATTTCATTTATTCTTCATTTATCATTGTATATAGAAAAGTTCTTGCATGTAAGATTTTATATCTTCGACTTTTAGTTTATTTTGCGCTCTTTTACACTACATTAAATAACTAATATATGGCCAATAATTAAATAGCTAATGTATGACCAAATTTTGCTGGTCGAATTATGTTAATCTACGATATCTCTGAATACATAGACTTTCTATTGCCAGTTCTTGATAAAGTTTAACGTCGGATATTCCATTAATATATTCTGGTAATATGAATGCTTGATTTTCTAGGCTTTCAAATTTTGAATCAATATATAGATATATATATTTTTTTTTTTTAAGGTTGACATCTTGTATAAGAGTATAAATATAAGGTTTAAAACATCGATCTCGCTCTCTAGGTGATTTTTACTACAGATTCGGTATGTGCGATGCACAAAACCTTTAAATATGCATTTAAGTATCTGTGGGTCATGATCCGAATGTGGTTTAACCTGAACGTTGGTTATTGCCTGTTTTCTGTGGATTTTAA
>JAUZNK010047091.1:1253-16398 GCA_035046665.1 Euphysa ruthae | reverse complement strand
CAAGCGAGCGAGTAAGCAAGCAAGCAAGCAAGCAAGCAAGCAAGCAAGCAAGCAAGCAAGCAAGCAAGCAAGCAAGCAAGCGAGCAAGGAAGCAAATCTTAGTCCTGTGATAAAGTTTTAAGAGGTACGATTTGTGAGTTATGGAAAAAAGAAAAAAAATAGAAAACTATGGTCATTTTGATTCTGCAGTTAAAAAACAAATAAAAATATAACTATAAAAAATAAATATATTAATAAATTTATATTTATATTATTATTATTTATATTATTTATATTGAAATAAAAAGTATCAAGACCTTGGTATTGGTTTACCTATGATACCAGTGTATTAATTTTGCGCTTTAAATGGGATAAAAATTTATTTTTATTTTCATGCTAACTGAGTAATGTTCCAGTTTGCCAACATTCTATATTTGGTTTTCTTGGTAGAATTCTGGCTACATTTCAACTTTTTTTTAATCCCACAATGTCTACATTTGAAACAAATAATGTACTTAATTATTCCTTGTTACAATACTAGCCTTTTTCATGCAGTTCTTGCTTAAATCAGCATCTAGATTGAAAGGCTCTGTTTGTTCTACCTGACGTTCTTGAACAGTTTCAAACAAACAAACATGACAAACTGGAGACATTTCTCGCTCGTGTTTTGACGTAGAAAACGTTTTGAAACAGACAGCAGTTTAGTATATGTTTTGTTTGGGTTAAAGTCATACAGTATCTCTAAATCATCGGTTTACAAACATGCACCATACAGTAATCTCGATTATTACCTTTAGATTCAATTTTTTCTTGTTCGGACAATAAATTCTTGCATTTCTTCATTTGAAGTTTATGTCTAAGACGTAGAAATTTACTTTTACTTGCATTTTCAAGCATTTGAAATCCTCTTTCATTAATATGTTATCAAATTACTTTTTCAAAAATAATTTTTATTGTAAAATCATTTTTAAAAAAGATTAATTTGGGCAGCTGTAATTTTAATACATTCCGTTTATTTCAGTTTTTAAAAATCTTTTGAGAAATCAGATATTACTTACACTTCTTTCAAGAATAAGCTTCAACGGTTTATGAAAGAAGTTACATCAGAATTTTTCAATTGTTACAACGCGACTAAAAAAAATGTTTTCTTCTGTTTATTTGTTCTTTCTTGTTGTTAATCAAAATTGAAATTGCTCTTTTTTTTGATAAAAATTAAAACCTAATTAGATAATTATTATGCAAATATTTTAAAACAGATGGGCAACATTATGCTTTTTATGGACCTTTAAAAAAATAGAAAGACTTTTACTTCAGAATTTCATTTTATTTCAGAATGACGTGGTATCAGAATTAGACAAAAAGTTTTAAGTAAGTGGATAAGTAATAGTAAAAAAAAATTGTAATCTACAATTTTCAAAAGTTTGAGATCATAATCACCAGCAAGTAATAAGACAATAACCATAGCACAATCCAGTGCTGAAAAAAAGGATGTTGAGGACAAGTACTGTGTGGTTAAGAAGCCATATTGTAGCTACAAGAGATGTATTAATGAAGAGCTCACATCGCTCAATTAAAAATCATCCATAATTAATAAACCTTTTAAAAGTTGAATTACTTCCATGTTGGGAGTGAAATAAGTCTTTGGTTGTGATTTACTTTTTGTGTGTTGTTGGGATTTTCTCTGGATCTATAAGTGTGCCTAAAGCCTGTGTATATGTGGGGGCATTCAAAACAGGTACAATGAGGTAATTTAACGACGTAAAACTGCAAACAACATTTATTATTATTATGAAATAATTTATAAATTAAAAAATATATAAAGTTGTAAACAGCATTGGATGCTGGGTAAAAAATTCTATTATTAAGCAAGATTCAATCAAAAGTGAGTTCCTGGTTTTCCGGTAATTTCTTGAAGTAGCTGTCTACTAGCTCATCTGAAATCTCTTCAATCGTTTTATGTTGCCATTTGGGTGAATTATCTCGATCAATCAACAATGCACGGATTCCTTCAAAGAAATCATGTCCACCCTAACATGTAAAAGAAAAGAAAGCTTAATAATTGATATGCTAAAGAGTATTTATCTTTTTTTTCTTAAAGGATTAAAACTGTGTTTTGTTTTCTTGGCTCAGAGATGAACATTTTTAAGTCTCATAGAGATGGGTTTTTATTATCTAAATTATTATTATCTAAAATAAAAAAGAAGAAAAGTAATTCTGATTTTAAAAATCCCAGAATTTTTATTTTTTTTATTTGATTTAATAATGTTTGAGCAATTTCTTGCGAGCTTAAATTCAGTTGCTAAGGAAAATTCAGTTGCTAAGGAAAAAGCTTTGAAAAATTGAATATTTAAATTTTGCTTTAAAAAGAATACTTAAGAGTAGACTTCTTAGTTAAGGTGGAAAGTCACTAGGGCTAAAAGTTTCATGTAAAATTATTCATGATGTCTATTATTTTTATTATGAATAAACAAATACATAATATTCCACTAAAACATATCTATTAATTTAAAATGGCCAAAATAGAAAAACAGCAATAAATATTTTCAGCAATAAAATATGTTTTTTTCGGTCGTTTATGGTTTTTTTCGGTCATTTAATTCACTTCAGGCAAAATTTTAACAAATTTTTTTTTTTGCAATTTTTGGGGCATAAGTCCCAAACTGGGATGCTGGGAGAGGCAAAAAAAACAGCAAAAAAACCAAATAACAGAACATTGCAAAAATAAAAATTTTTTATAACATACCACCACACAAATTTTCAAAACTATTTACCTAACTGTTTTTGATTAAAGACACATGGACAAGAGTGAATTTATCACGTATGTATAACAAACTTACCATACAACCCTGAGATATTCTGTATTCCATCTTTAGAGTGTCACTCAAGTTTAATTTTTCTCCTTCTTGAAGTTGTCTTAGGGTAACTTTCATAGAGATTGGACTCTAAAAATAAGTAAATATATGTTTATACACTCGGATAGCTCAGTCAGTAGATAAATATATGTTAATATACTTGGATAGCTCACTAGGTAGATAAAAATATGTTAATATACTTGGATAGCTCAGTCAGTAGAGCATTGGACTCCCAACCACAAGTCTAGGTTTGAAATCCAAAACGAGGTTAGGTCTTGCCTGTATGAAAATCACAGGTGCGTCAACATCTTAACTATTCAGGCAATCCAGGCTCATTATTACGCTTTCCCGGCACATGATTGGGTCATCCTAAATAACATATATGTTTTCAATCCACTGGCTGGCTGAAAATTTTTTTTAATCTTGACTGACCACTGCATTTATATTATTTTTTGTAACAATTTTTGTTCTTGAAAAAAAAAAATGAAACGATAAAAACAATGGAAATAAAAATATTTCTTTTATAATTAAACTATTTTCATAATATTAATATTACAATTTATATATTTATTCTTTTCTCCCCACCATGCTATATCAATTTCTTGTGAGTAGTATTTCAAAAATGTGACTGTATAAAATAAATTTTGTTTTCCCTGCACTTAAAAAACTAAATCAGAAAATAACAAAAGAAAAGAATGTTTATTTCATTAATTTCAAAGATAAATTAACTAAAGTTAAATTAACAAATGAAGAGAAATATTTTAAAACTTCTTTTCGTTTGTTATTTTATCTAGGTTTAATTTTAAAACAGCTAACTAGAATTTAGAATTTATTTTTATTTTAAATTATTATGTACAAATATCAATTTCTTTAAATAACATTCTTAACCTGCAGATTTTTTATATTTGTGGTTTAACCTTGCTATTACTATACATTATGCTCAATGTGCAAAATTTAATGGTTATGTGAGTTAATCTTTTGCTGCAAGTTATGACGCAAATATAAATAGAAGGGCATATATAAAAATAAAATTACATATATTTATTTTTTACTAAAGAATAAGCTGCTTTGATTTATAATTTTGTCGTTCTCTTCCTCCACCACCCATCCCCGCCCCACCCCAACATTTTAATTCACAAATTATTCGGAAACAAAGCAAACTTTATAAGAAGAGTGTAATTAAAAAGTTGCAAATTCAAAAATATATTTTTAAAACCCTTCATCGCTTCTTTTATACTTAATAGTTAATTCAGTTGCATGTTTTCAAAAAAAAAGTTTGGTTGTGAATAAACAAACATTTAAAACATTTGAATGATCAATGGTTGGAAACAATAAAAACTGCACAGATATGCGATTAAGTCGGATTTTACACACTCTCCCCCAGAGGTGATCAGATTTTTAGGAAATATAAACAAGCAAAGCAAACGAGATATAAAAAAAAGTATATTTCTGCAATCTCTTATTTCATAAAACTTCATTTCGTGACAGCTGCGAGATAGTAAGCCTAAAGCCACTATACAAAAAAACAAATGTAAAACAAACCCAAAAAAACACAGGCCACAAATACTATTACATATTATTCCAAACACAGCTGAAACAGTTTCCGAGGGACCTAACTAAGTTTTAGTAAATTCCTATCAGGTTTTCAAAATAATCATTTTGCATCTTTTTGTCTTTTCTCTGTGAACAACAGTGTTTGATCCACATTTTACTACCTCTGACTCTAACACGGCGGCAGACAACTATTACTATTAGGACAAATGATTAATTTTAAATTCTCATAGAACTTTATATATGTTGATTTAAATAAAATTTGCTATGAGTGGATGGCCAAAAGAATCGATTCTAGATAAATATTATTTATTTTCAGATCTATTTCATGCCATACGCAGTCAGTGAAAAATGGCAGATAGTCTCGTGCCTGGCATGGACAGCTCACTCAACTAGGGGTGGTGTTTACTTGATTGGCAAGTAAACTAGATTTTAGCTCAACAATAGAAATGACGATGCTTATAACATAGGTAAATATAATATATATATATATAATATATATATATATTATATATATAATATACATATAATATATATATATAATAAGTTTTAACGTTAGAAAAAAGTATCTAGCTGTAAAACTTTGCTTGAATATTTTATCAAACGGACCGGTTTATCTGCTACACCTGCTGGAATCCTAAAACTAAGTCTTACTGTATATGCTGATTTTCATTGAAATGTTTGGTGTAATAAAAATTTATGATGAGGATGATGATGATGATGATAATTGTTTTTATAAGCTGGCGCTAAAAAATTCTAAACTGGAACCTTTATACTAAGAGAAAATGCTCCTTACTGCTAATTACATAGGCACTTGTGTAATGCTGTAATTAAACATCATTTTGATTATGCTTATTCAGCATGTTGTCCAAATTTGAATATAAAAAGAAAACTTAAAAAAGTTCAAAATAAGTGTATTAGATTTTGTCTATTGCTAGGGAATAGAGACCACGTAGAACGAACAAAATTCAAAACGATAAACTAGCTAAATATAAACATTGATTAAAATAATGAATCAATGCGGTCACGTTTATGTTCTTTAACAAAAAAAGCTAGCATAGAAGACTGTTATTTTGAAGCATGTATTCTGATAGAATTATTTATCTTTTCAAAACAACTGTCCAAAATAAAATTTCCATTTCATTACTTGACTTTCCTTTTGCTATCGCAATTATTATTTTACGACTGTTTTAAAATAAATTTTATATTCCATTCATCTTCATAAGATATATATATATAACACAAATAAAAGAACATAAAATAACAAAGAATGAAATACGTACCATTTTCTTTAAAGTCTAAAAGATAAAAGAAACAATTTTAATTTTAGACGCATGAGAAAAAAGTGCAAAAAAAAAAAAAAAAAAAAAAAAAAAAAAAAAAATAAAATTACATTGATGAGTTTTTAAATTATTGCAAAGATTCTATTTGTACTGTAGAAAATATTTACAGCAAAGGAAGTAGGAAATGTAAATTTTTTTCCAGCAGCCGTAAGGTATTTTTGTGAAAAGACAACTAATAACTAACCTAATACTTCTAGTTGAGGCTGGGGGGCTTTATTAAATTTCGAAGAATTCGTCACGTAAAGAAACTTTTTTGAAAAAAGCAGAATGAGATTTTAGGGGGCTAAATTTTAAAAATCTAATTTGAATTCATTATTTTAAGTTCTAAATAACAAAAATATATAATATTGTGTATCCTGCATATTTCTTTTCTTTATTTTAATATTATAATTCAACTTGCATTATTTTTCAGTTATCTTATAATAAACCCTTACTCTGGAGTAAGGTAAAATAAGAAATAAATAGAAAGGAGGAATTTATCCAATAATTTTGATTTTAAGAACAACTTGATTAGAAGGGTATATAAAATAAGAAAGATTAAAAACTATTTTATAAGGATTAAAAAATTTTATGTGTGAATACCTGATTCATTTCTAAAACCAAGTGAAACAAAAAAAAATTAGGAATAGTATAATCTAATGCTTTGCAAAATTTCAACAGATTTAAAATAAAACTCAAGAAAAAATTATTATAATCTACAACTACAAGAGCAAAAATTACTAACAGGTATTGTTTCACAAAAAAAAAAAAAAAAAAAAAAAAAAAAAAAAAAAAAAAAAAAAAAAAACATTCATTGCCAAGCATACCTCATGTCTCCCTCATTTGCAACTATTTGCCGTAAAGTCATTTTTATGTGCTCTGATTAAATAAATTTACACTCTGCTGGATTGTGGTATTTTACCATAATTATGTTAAAAAACATACCTCAAGTTGTTTATTAGACCATTCTGTGTTCTCCTTTTCTAGCGCAGAGTAAATTTTTTCAAGTGTATCACCAGAGAATAACCTACAAATGCAGTAAATAAAGTCCAAAGTAACAGGCTCTAATGTTTGGATAAATTTTCAATCTGGTATAAATGAGTCAAAATTCCCAATTGGAAGTAAAAAAAAAAAATTAAACAGAAAATGCCAATAATTTAATAACTATTTGGTTTTTACTCACTATATATTGGTAATTATGTAGCAACACAAAATAAAACACACATTAACTTCTCTACATTTGATGTTATAATTGAACTAAAAAATAGGCGTTTTTCTTTGCAGATTACGACATCGTGAACACATTATTTTTTAAGTTATAATGTTTTGTGTTTACTAAACTACAAAACATAAATGAAAAGTTTACTTCGATTTAACCTAATTGTTAATTATTCATGAATGCACCAGTCAAGTTAAAACCAATTAATAAAACCAATATATTCACTTTACTATTTTTATACAACATCGAACTCACACATATTGGTGTCAGAAAGCAAAGTCTTAACAACCATTATCTCTACTTGATAAATATATGTAAAATTTAAAAAAAATAAATAAACGTTTTGAAGGAAAAAGATGCAAAAGGGATTTTTAAACATTTGACTCTCAGAAAAGATGTCACTTAAAAATGTAATATGTTTGCTGAGTGAGATATTAATAGAAATTTAATGTTATTTACAATTATAGTGAGATTTTTTAAAAATAAAAAGAAACGACTTAATTTAAAAAATGACTCTCGATAGCAGGTTTAATTTAATTTTATGCTATTGTTTTTCTTTCCTTCGTCCGTACATTTATTTTAAATTACTACACATTTCTCGAAAGTATAATTAGCTCTCATCTGCAGATTTATTGTTTTGAACTTTATTGTTTTTCTATGTTTTTTCTTTCTACCACCTATGTTTTATTTAAAATTACACTCATTTCTCGGAAGAAAAATTTGTTTACACAGTGAAGAAAAAGTGAGTTTCAAACCAGGTTATCATGATAAAAAAGTTAAAGTATACATGCCAACATCAAAGAAATAGAAAAAAAAGCAGGTGTCTGTAAAAACATATTTTTAAAAATATAAATGTGATAAAATTTTTTAAGAGAAAGAGTGTAAAAAATATTAATGTGAAATGTTATGGTTTTGGTTGAAATCAGTGTTATACATAATGTTTATTTTTAAAAGTTAGAAGCATAAATAGTACTATTTTTAAGGTAAGAAATTAAATACTTGTAACCTCCATTTAGTTGTTTTAATCTAGAATATTTAATTTCAAAAAAATTTATGGTAATGCCAACCATGATGGCCTTACCTGAAGAGGGGGTAGGAATTCCCAACCATGACAAAAAGCCTGTATAAATCTCAATCTTGGCTAACAACCTATTAACATTCATAAACTATTATACATTTATACATGATACTTATACATATATAATTTCTTTGCAATGTTTGAAAGAAAGGATGAGAATACTATAACAAGACCTCAAACACGTCCAATAATTTTGGAAAACATAAATGGAGAATGTGGTAAACTGTAAACATGTGCAGGTCATCAAGTGGGTTGTGAGACCACAGCATATACCATGAGAGGTATTATAAAAACGTTAAAAATGACCAAAAGAGCGTCAAAGTATGCTACGCTGAAATACATAGTCTTTAAGAATTTTAAACAGTCTTTTCTAAAGATCTGGCAGAAACAAAGAAAAATTTAACTGTTTTCAAAAGTGAGGGATAATCTTTCTATTTTCAAAGGTAATAGCCATTTCTATAGAAGACAAAGGAATACAGAAGGCATCACAAAAATTCATGTTTGTTTATTCATACCCTGTTCCCTTCGTAATGGCACACCCCTATGAAGAACTGGTCCTATAGCAGTAGCCAAGAGTAAATACCCATGGCTCCTTTCTTTTCAAATATCAAACAAAGCAAAAAAAAAGACTATGGTTTTGTCAGAAATTTATAGTAATGTGCATTTTAAGATTTTTTGTATCTTACAATTAAGGTTTAATTGCATTGTTACTTTTCAAGGAGGCCTTAATAAAGTCCTTAATTATACAGGTACTTTATATTTGGTGAATTTCCAATGACTGCAGATGATTTTAATTTATGCACAGTTGCACGTAAACTAGAAAAACTGTTTATTAATATTTCATGAAACCATCTAGGAGCGTGTAAATTCGGATGTGTACTGTTTAAAATCATGTTTTTAAGAAAGTCACTTGTTTTATGTGTTTTTTTGTAGTTTTCGTGCTTGAAATATTTAGTTAACAAATATGAGTGTAAATATTTAAATTATTTATTTAAATATTTCTGTCAAAAAAAATTTTTAATCAAGGTTGGTCATCTGCACTGACAAAGCAAAACGTAATTTTGACAGAGAAAATGAAAGCGGAGCGATAAATCATCTTAAATATTAACATGGCACTATTAAAAGTAATTAGTTAACAATCGTTAGGGTTAATAGATAAACAAACCGCCACCATTTCAAAGAACTTCACTTAGAAGAAAAACTGAAAGCAAGAACACCTATTACATGCACGATCTACCTCTAAATTTCTTGCCAACATGATCATCATTTTATTCCAGTTATTGAAGGTCAAGTTTGTTCACCAGAAAAACACTGAGACCTGGTGGTTTTCGAATTATGATTATTTTTGATAACTATTAAGGAACACACACCAGTGCTTCCTAAATCTTTTTTTTTTTAATTTTCATATAATGAAATTTTGCTTCTACCAAGCATTGCAGCATTCTCTCAAAAATAATCGATTTATGCAGCAAACACAAAAAAAGGATCTACCAGCAGAAAGTTTACCAAAAACCGACATCATGACAAATCCTGCAAAAAGAGCTGTTGTATTTATGTTCAACCTATTATGAAGGAAAAATTGTAAAATCAGCTCAAAGAATTTAAAGTCCAAAACTTTTAGACATTGAGATTTCCTTTTGTGGGCTTGAACCACAGATCTTTTGATCACAATCTCATGGTTTGGAACACTACTTGAAATTATTCTTATCTATGACAAAAATTAGTTTTGTGAAGTATGGAAAGCAAAAGATTGCAAGCAACATAGAACGAGTTTTGTTTACACTAGTAATCTTGAATCCTAGCCTTGGATGAATCATCAGACAGTTTCTTGATACAATTGACAAACAATATATGACAAAAAATTAAATACCAGTTAGAACAACATTAGAAGTTGAATTTGAAATAACACTTTCTTTTTTTAACAAGTTAATAAGCTAAAAGCATACTAAAATACATGACTAAAATAAATGACTAAGAGCATAACAGGTATAAGCACTATTTTCTCAAAGCTTGATATTAATTTGGAAGACTATTCAAAAGAACACTTGACTAAAATACTAATTCATGCCATAACTTTTGGAATGAGAAATATGAAAAACTGAAACATCAAATACTAATAAATAAATAAATAAACAAAGGTGATCTCTTTGGAGATTGGATTGGTTTCAGCTGGTGAAAATGGATCATCAATAAAAAGGAAAGCGCTGAGAGGGCTGAGCACTGAATTTCCATGAAGGGCCTAATGAAGAGTCCAATATAGAGCCTATTGCGTTTCACATTTTAAGGATTCAACTGCAAAATAAAAAAATTGTAGCAGATCCATGATTTCACAATTATATTTTTGTGATTGATGCCTTTAATACGATTGCAAAAATGGTAAAAATAACGCCTCTTACCAATTGAAGAAATTATAGAATTTTGAGTAGAAAAGCCTATTCAATAACAATTAGGGTAAATTAGGTATTAATTAGGGTAATAATTAGGGTAAATTCATTGCAATTCAATCTGTTATATTGAATACTAATAATTAGGGTAACAATTAGGGTAAATTAGGTATTAATTAGGGTAAGAACTAGGGCAAATTCATTGCAATTCAATCTGTCATATTGAATACTAATAATTAGAGTAATAATTAGGTTAAATTAGGTATTAAATAGGGTAATAATTAGGGTAAATCAGGTATTAAATAGGGTAAATTATGGTAATAATTAGGGTAAATTAGGTATTAAATAGGGCAAATTAGGGTAAATTCATTGCAATACGATCTGTCATATTGAATAAAAAAAACTTACTGATCAATTGAAGTTAAATGGTCGTTGAGACAGAATCGAGAATGGAAGTCGTCACACTAAAATAGAATCACTAGAAGTTAGTTTCAAGAAAATCTAAAATTAACTTGAGAAAAAAGTCACAAAAATCTAAAATTTTAGTGAATTAGCCTAAAATTTGATCGCTTCTCATTGTCATGCTTTTAAATTATTTAAGTGTTTTGCGAAAGAAAGCTCTACAATAATAGTTGAGTGATGATTTACAACTAAATCCACGTTAAAAACATACCCAGAAATAAAATTTTTGTGGAAGCCTCATAAATGTTTAAAAAAAAAGAAAAGAAAGATAAAACCTAAACTTCTTTTGAAAAGATAATATAAAAGATTTTGAAAGGTTTAACTAAGCTAGATATGAGACGTGCATATGTTAAATATGTTAAATAATCTTGATAAATTTAAGGCTTACTCCAAGCAACTGTATTTTATGTGGTTTTTAAGGACCCTTCCAATGAAGGGCTTATTGATTAAATAGAATTGATTTTTCCTTGTGGGTTGTTACAAGGAAGGAAATTCAAACAACAAAATCAGCTTTGTCAAATGATAATAAGTTTTGCTAAATTGTCTGTTATCAAAAGTTTATAGACACCATTTATTTAATTTGGCTTTATTTTTGTTTTAGGACCAAAAGATTTTCTCAAACCTGCATATGTGTGGTCGGCCTTCGAAAAAGTCAATGAGCTATTAAAATGAGGTTTTGGCAAACAAACTCATAAAAACGAAAAAAAAAAAAAATAGAAGAGTGAAAACCAGCCCCTAATATATCATAACAAAGTTGAATGCAAGGAGTTCAGTTTCTTAATAGAAAGTGTATAAGAGTTCTTTAATCATAATACAGTAAATTGGTAATTTTCTCACCATGGCAATATAGGCATAGCTACACTATACCACATAAATTAAGTTTTAATTTAACTCTTTATCAGATATAAGCAACTAAAATTTTAAGAACAAAATAGACTATGTTAATAACTTCTAGACATAAGTCGAAAAATAAAAATGACAAAAAAAAAAAAAAAAAAAAAAAAATACAAATATTGGCATAAGAATGATCATGAAAAAGGATAACATGAAAAAATCCTAAACTAATGCGGAAAAAATTTCTTTGCAGCAAAACTGTAGAAATTGCCACATTACCAACTTCTGACTAATTCTTTGGCTATTTGTTGAGCTCCATTACTTACTTCGTTACTCCGTTGAGCTTAGTTAGCTACATTAATGTTGCATGTAAGAAAATCATAAAATTTATTTTCAAACCATAGTTTTTTTTTATTTGGGTCTCTACATTCTTCCCTCTTTCCCTCTTTTGGACTAATATCATCAACTAATCATTTACTTGAGGAAAAGTGATTTAAAAGTCTCTGATTTGTTTACTTTGAATGAATTTTGTGCTAATTCAGACTGGTATCTAACTATGTCGGAAGTATCTACACAGGTGTAGATACTTCCGATGATACAGTTCAATCACAATACTAAAATGGAAGCATTTAGAATGAGCTTGAATTGTGTGTTTGAATTAGAACACACTACTCCATACCAGCTCATATGAAAAAATTACAGAGAGATGAAAACAATCAAGCCAATTTTTTTTTTCACAACATTTAGGATGAACACCTGTATAAAAAGAAGAAAAGGTGGGAAATCTGGTAGAATTTATCTTTGTGGATGAAAATACTATTTTTGGTTAACCACTTGCTTTCTTACACAACAACTTCAGTTTTTAATGCTTAATGCTAAAATTTTTGTAAAGAAAAAGCAGGCTTCTTACATTTTCAAAATTTTTTATATCACTCTATTATTTAACTCTATTTTGATTTAATTTGCTCTGCTAGACATCCAAATATAAAATAAAATACAAAACAAACAAAATATATCAAGCTAACTTTTCTAAATTGGGCCAATCAAATGCAAGGCCAATCAAATCTTAAAATGTTATCATACTGAGTGTAAACGACCAATCATTATACAAACAAAAATTTAATTCTCTCTGGGTTTGTCGATTAAATATTTAAATCAAAAGAATGATAAAATAATGTAAGTAAAAAATAAAGATCTAAAAAAGACTTCTTGCAAGATCTAAAGGTAAAAAGAGTTAAAAGTTTTATTTCAAATTCAACTACTAATGTAGTTCTGGCCGGTATTTAATTTTTTGTGATAACTTTTATCATTTGTAACAAGAAACTGTCTGCTGCTAAGCTTTATCCAAGGTTAGGATTCACGAATACTAGTGTAAACAAAACTTGTTCTATGTTGTTTGCGTCACTATTGTAAGGTTGCTTTTACTTTCCATGCATCACAAAACTAATTTTTGTCATAGGTAAGTTTTAAAAAAAGATTAAGACATCAAATAATTCTCCTAACCAAGAGGTTGTGATCAAAAAGTCTATTGTTCAAGCCCACAAAATAAAATCTCAATATCTAACGGTTTTGAATTTTAAATGGAAAATTGGGTTTTACTTGATCTTCTAGCTGTTTTTAGAATTTTTTAGAATTAAAGCTGGTTTGGCTTGAACATAAACCTATTATATGTTTAGTAGCCAACATAAACACAATAAATGTAAAAACAATGGACGTAAACACAATCAACGTAAACACAATCAATCAGTTAAAAAAATCAATCTAAATAAAATCACAGTTTAAATAAAACTTCTGAAAAAATTAAATCAAGAACCTTTTAAATACATTAACAGATTTATATTTTTCAAACTTTATAATTTACGATTCTGTCTAAAAAATATTTTGTCTACATTTTTTGTTTTAGATGATTGCAAAAATTTTGTTTTTTCCCAAAATATATTTCGGACAAAGAATTCACCAAATTGAAACATACCTTAGTGTGATATAAATGAATTAAATTTTCAAGATCTCTACCAGGGTTATCCAATCTTAATATTTCATCTTCTAGATAAGGAATCTAAATAAAAAACAAATCCTTACACAAAACAACATTTTTCTTAGTTCCTTGCATCCTAGTAAAATGTCTTTGTTTTTTTTTTTTTTTATCAAAAATTAAAGAAAAAAAAAAAGCCTTGTTTCCTATAACAATAAGAATAGCAAAAAAACAGTTTTCATTCATACGTTTTAAATTGAGATTCCTTCAGATTTTTGTTGGAACAAAATTTATAACTTAGCTATTATAGAAACAGATGCCAAAAACTCCAAAAAAATGTTAAGAAATACATCTTTTCAGACACTTTTGTTTAGCCAATTTAGGTTTCATCGCATGTCATAGATTCCTATGTGTGTTCTATTTCAACACTTCTTATAAAAATGAGCTTTATCATTTCTGAGTATTTAAAATCTTTTCAGAATAGCATGCTATAAAAAGATTATCATCAACCTAAAAAGATCTATGATTAAACTGTCAAATACGCAGGAATAAAACCAACAAATGATACAATTATTGGAAATACTGTAGAACTGTACAGCTATTGTGCATTTTTTTTTCAAACAAACAACTGAGAAATTTAAATGAAAAATACTCACCAACCAGTATTTTTTTGTAAAGCTTGCAAAATAGCAAAATGCTATCTTCTATGATTTCGTTTTTTTTTTTAATGCATTTTAAAATTAATAAACGATAAATCTTGTAAGATAAATTTTTATATAAAACCACTTATCAAGTATATAGGAAAAATCATCGATAACAAAAAATCTTGCTGGGAAATTTTTAAATGTCACTTGATCAAATGAAAACAGCTGTTTAAACTTCTGTTTTGCAATTAAACAATTTTGCAACAACAATAGTTGCCAAATTATGTCATTCCAAATTTCTAGTCCTTGTTTTTAAATTAAAATATAAAATGACAAATCAAAATATATTTCAAGTTATGAGTATTATGATTATATCCAATCAAATTAATCAGCCATGATGAAATATGACATTGGAAAGAAAACAGGGAAAGAAAACAACTTAAAAATATTAAAGCCAAAATCTTTATTTTTTTCTTTCAGACAAGACGTCCACTGAAAGCTCTCAAGATATCTACGCACCTCTTTGCTTGACACATAATGAGTAGCTACACCAGCAAAGAATACATTTTGTGCTTTCAACCGGTAACCTAAAAATAGAATAATAAATTTGCCAATTTCAATTGGCAGCCTAAATGTAACATAACACTAAATCAACAAAATCACTTGCTTTCAAATGGTAGTCTAGATGAAAAAAGAATTACGAATTACATAAATTTATTGGTTAGTCATAGCAAAATGTTGAGCCAAACGTGCATCACAAAACAAAACATCACAAAACAAAACATCACAAAACAAAACATCACAAAACAAAACATCACAAAACAAAACATCACAAAACAAAACATCAC
>JAUZNK010047080.1:0-16399 GCA_035046665.1 Euphysa ruthae | reverse complement strand
AAACAAAAAACATGTATAATCAAAACCAAAACAATGGTTAATATGCCTGACAACGAAAATCACTACCTGAAAATTAAATTTAAGTGTGGTTAGTGACAAATACTGAGATATAAGGTCACAGTGAAACAGCCGTATAATGTAAGTACATGGAAAATTAGATGGTACATGTTTATCCTTATACATGTGCCAGACGCATCATACATATTTCAAAAAGAAGAGCAAAATATAAAATTCACAACAATCTACAAATGGGAGAATGGTAATAAATTTCAGCATTTCATCAATTAAATGATTGGAACTATATTATTCAAGAGTTCATAAAAAAAAAAAAACAAAAAAAAACATACCTGATCAAATACCTTCAATTCGTCTAAAAATGAATTCAATGTAAGATGTTTTATGACATCTTGTAAAAATACCGTTCATGATTTTTAGAAATCCTTTATACTACAATTTACTTATAATATAGCATTTAAGGACTGATTGAAATAATGCTTAAATAATCATATAAACATAAGTAAACAACAAATTGTAAAACTACACATTTTCACAAGGGTCCAGAGGGTTTAAATTAACCATCTCTAAGCTTGAAAACTCAAGAACTGATATGTTACCATAAAGAAAGTTTATGGAGTGTTGGGCTGTCACTACAGCTGTGTAATGATTACAAATACATCAAGACTGGGGACAAAAAAAATTAAAAAATGGATGGTTGGCTGTAGATTTCTACTATGACAATTTCGCATAAACAATATAGAAAGCATTATAAAAATAGATGATTTGAAACTGCATCCTGGATAATCGATAATTAATCCATATCGAGTCATTAAAATTATGGAAATTACCGTTTTATTAAGTTTTAGCCTAACTTTTTAAGTTACGGAAAACATAAAATCACAAAAATCATCTGCATAAAGTTTTTGGTGAAATTTTAGTCTTGTGTAGTAAAGCAATTTCTCTAAGTTCCTAGTTATGGAGCTAAAAAGACTAAATTTCACCAGTTAAAGGCCTACAACCTCAAGGCTTATATAGTCCTTTGCTTTGTGCAAAAATAAGTGCTTTCTCCAAATACAGTGAGTAGTTTCAAAACAAGAAAGTTGGTCAATCAGAAAAAGCATATTAAAATTTTAATGTCTAACTAATGTCTACTGTGTAAATTGACGTCTGTAATTTATTTGAAACATTTAAGAACTATATGTTTACGATCTAATAAATACACAGAATGGAAAAAAACCAAAAAAAACAAGCACTCAGTGACTAATGGAAATAAAGTGGCAAAAAAACTTTCATATTTCAGGTTTCCTAAATAAAGAAAACAATCAGATTATCAAAAAATTTTCAACACTTCAGCAGCACCAGAACTTAATTTTCAAAAACGCAAAAATAGTCTTTAAAAAATAATTTTATTCTTTTAAGACTAGGCAAAAAACCTGGTAAACATTTTTAAATAGCCAATATTCAGTAAGAGAGCATTTTTCAACATAGATTTGGGGCACCGACTCCAGAGAGCACCGTTAATTTATTGAGTAACTCATCTTTAGGAAGCCTTGTGAAGTAATATACCATTGGCAATCTGTTAGAATCAGCCAACCTTTCAGCAGCATCGTTCATAGCCTTCTAGTATGTGGCCTTGAAACTAGGAAAATAGTAAAGGAACCCAAAGATGCCACAGTATTAAAATGCAGATTCCAAAGAATTGAACCAGGGTTTCAAAAATGACTCAAAGAGCATCATAAAAGTTCAGTTGAGAAATTTAAAAAGCCAAGTAGGCACTTCGTTTATCTGTGCCTTAACAGAATTGTCAGACACTCATGTTCAATGCAAGCTCTAATATACATTTCAGCTATATTCAAATAAAATACATCAGGTAAAACAGTAACTAAAATTCAAAAACAGAAATTAAAGGTAAGAGGTAGGAGAAAACGGGTAACTATTTATCTAGAAAACAAGAGAGCACAGCCATCTGTACTCTGCAAAGATAATAAACCAAATTGCTAACATTAAATAAATTTTCAGGAAAATAAAGATAAAACTGATAGATAATAAAAGTTATATCAAAGCCTGAAATAGGTAGATTTATTAAAACTCTGAAAGTTTAATTAATATTATCGTAATTAGTAAATCGATATAAGAATAAATTTAATAGCAAAAAAAGCTTAAATATATTAAGAAAAAAAATTGGCTTGTGAGAGAAAAAAGTATTACTGCCAAAATTTGTTATAACCGGTTGTTTTTCGAATTACTTGATCATCGTGACCAGCTATAGCAAAAAAATTATTTCCAACGCTAGAGAAATGTTTTTCAAAGTGTGAAAATCTGTTTAGTTGATACCGATATTATAAAATTATAAAAGATTCAATAATGAGGAGATAAAGATAAAATAATGATTATTATACCTCTTTACAAAGTGACAGTGTTCTTTAGATTAAGTCATAGGAATTCAATTTAAAAATCCTAATTCTGATTTGAAAATTTTGTCCACAGTTCCTTCACAATAAATTAAATTTTTAGACATAACTGTAATGTTTAGTTTACATTAGACACAAATGGATAAAAAAACGTTTGATATTCTTGTTTATTTTTGTCAACATTCTGTATTTAAGAAATATGTTAACTATTCTATCAAGTAGAGATGGCTTAAGACCTCAGTGTTAGATTTATGCACCCTCATGGACCTGCACCATCTTTCCATTAGTCACATTTTCAGGGCAAATGCATTGTACCTGTTAATCATGTTCTAGCTTTTATTCAGTCTCCAAATACTGATATCGGCCAACAACACTAACTTAATGGTCCAGACATATATTTTAGACCAACCAAACGAGATGTAACGTATATAATTGAATGGATTGTAACTGTATTTTCATTTACTTTATCTTGTAAATACCTCCCATCCTAGAAAAACTAAAGGAAACGGGTGTTTATTAGATGAACCTGACCATGCCCAGATTTTGAAAAAGATCTCCAAAAGTCACCAATCACTCATTTTCATTGATTAGAAAGTTTATTCGTTATTTTTTATTCTGATCCTATTTATTGGTGGTGTGTTAAACAGTCTGTGTAATAAACTTGATTTTCTTGCTCAACGCTATATTTACAGTGTTTTATTTGGTAAAATTCATCAATACCAAAACTTAAATACCTCGTAAAGTATAGATACCATTCGCTGTTTTTTTATCTGAGTATCTATGAAAAATACTTTAAAGGAAATAAAATATTAAAACTTTGTAATACTTTTGCTTATTTATAACATGTGCATAAAGTCACTTAACAAAAAAAAAAAAAAGTTAATTTTTCTCAATAGCATTAAAACTTAGTTGAATGAAGTTCTAAGTGATAAATTCAGATTCTAATCAACCAATCAATAATCTTTATTTCACATTGGTAAAAATTTCATAGTGATAAAAATATACCTTACATTTAAATGCTAATATAAACCAATCAAATTTTTTTTATTATTATATATTTTAGTACTAGAAAAACTATTTGCAAATACAACAACAGCATTTAAAAATCTTTCGTTTCTTAAAATTAGTTCCAATGCACTTTTTTTCAAAGCTCGTTTTTTCTGGATTACCTTTCCACTGACTTAAAAAAATATTCCTCTTTTTCTTGTATTTAATAGTTTTAGCCGAGGGAAGTGCTAAAATCATCTGATTCCTCAGAGAATAAATACAGTATATCTTTTATACAAAAGTTTTCCAAAATTTGATTGTTTGTTGACTGAAAGTTTCAAGTATTAAAAAAATTTGATTAAAAAACTAATTTTATTGTTTTTGGCCCAATAAAACTTATGATTTCATTAAATAACTAATTCAAATTAAAGTAGAAACTGGGTCCCATACAGGAAACCAGGTCATTCTTAAAATATTTTGTAATATTTTGAGTTCCACTTGGAATTGGAGGTTTAAATTTTGTTGTATGTCCTATCTCACTAGGTTCTTTCAATGGTCCAAAAATAAACAAAATTGAGTTGACCTGAGTTGACATGGAATTACTCAGTTGAGAAATTATTATATTGACAATCCATATGAAAAACTAATACAATCTAGCAAAAACAATCACTTTTAAATAATCTATGATCACAACAGTTGTCCATAATTGATGATGAATATGGATTGGTAATCCTTGATGAGTCTGACAACAAATTATTATCAAACATCAGGACACGCATATCATGCAATAGTTCTCAAGCAGACAACATGAAAAACACACTGAAGAGGACATGGGTCTCCTCAGATCCATTTGTGAATATTGAACGAGGGAAAGCCAAACCAGTGTGCAAAATTTGCACTGGAGTTTGACATTCAACATGGTATTGTAGGAAACGCATCGAAGACATTAATTTTTTCACTAAGAAAGAATATTTATTCAATGGACTTACTGATATTTAGTTTGCGTGCTTTTTATTGTTTTTCTTCTATTCATAAAAAATTAAATAGAGCTTTGAATTATTTTTTACTACCTAATTTATTGTATTCTTGCTATCTTCATTTAAGGTGTTTAAATCAACAGAGTTTTTTTTTCAGAAATGCAAAAAATTGTGATGCTTCCCAATTTTTATTATAATATGTAGCTCCCAGTGTACGTTCATGTGCCTTGTCAATAAGAACCAGATTAGAATTTTTGCAAAACATCTAGATCAATAGTCAGTAGAAAAAATAACGCAAAATATATGCATTTAAAATTATTTTAGCTTGACATATACTCAAAGCATGCGTAATTCTCAAAAACACGCTAACCTTATTGTTTACTCTGTTTTAAACTCTCTTAATATGATTAGAAAAATTCAAACGGCAATCAATAGTAACACCGAACAGTTTGACTTCTTTACTGGAAGAAATTTCTAAACCAGAAATAAAAATAGAGTAGTTTTCAAGAATAATCAAGTGCAAATATATATATATATATATATATCAAACCTTTCAGGCGTTTGTTCTCTGCAATTAATTTATTCTTGTCTTGTTTAATAGTTATCAACTTTTTTGTATGATCTAAATAAATAATTGCGTAAATAAAAACAAATTGGGCCATAAAAAATGTGTTAACAGAAAATATCAATTTTTCTTAACAACAACTTTTATCAACAAGTGTGAAATCAAACATTGTTATACTACAGATGCTATATACTTTAACGTTCCATAAACATGCGCGTAGATTCAAATTCAATTTTAGGGTCTTATACAAAAACTGATTTAAAAAAATAAACAAAAAAGTATTAAAAACTTGACTGGTATGATTGTATATGTATGTGTGTACATAAGAAACAGGGTAATTATAATTTTTCATAGTATAAGAAGGACCTTAGAACTGTCCTAGTATCCTAAAATAGCAACAAAAAAAAATTTCAAAGACAATCACGGTCATATTATATGAGACATATATGGAATTATGGAATTTTAGCACTAATTCACATTTGATGCAAGTTGTAAAAGTAATTTTCTTGATCAAAATCAAAAAAATGATAACAAACTCATTATATTTTTACCATGATTGTAGACTTAATTACATAACTTGTTTTATCACTGTTTAAAAAACAGTCTAAAATAAGAAAAAAATTATATAACCTTGAGAAGATGCATCTTTTAACTTAGCAGAAAGTTTTTCCATATGTGATTCCTTGGACTCAAGTTGCTTCCTAATGAAATCATTTTGTTGATTCAATTGAAAAATCTCGAATTTCAATTTTTCATTCTCAGCCTAAATATAAAAGTATTCACTCTAAGAAAAAATTGAAATTTTTTGGATATGGATGGGTTTTTTTTTTCACATTCAAAAAAAGTAAGTGTTTTAGCAATAAATATGATGATCCCCGGTTTTAATTAAAACAAAAAAAAAATCAACTCATAAATGGGTTGATATTAGTTGATATTCCTTGCGTTCAATTCACGGACTAGTCCGGAATTTCGATGTAATTCAAATATGCCTCGGACCAGTCTGGGTGATGCGCATTATCACTTAAAGATTATTGATCAGTAAATGTCTTCTAATGTTCTAGAGACCATTAGAATTAAAATTTTGTTTAGAAAAAATTTGGCAGTGCCGTAGATTTAGAACTAGTTTTGCTGCTGTGAAAGTTTCGAAATATTGGGGATCAAAATGATCGACAAAATAAGCAATCAGCTTTGACTTAATTTTCTTGCAAATTAAATGGAAATGAAGGTGAAATCATCATACAAGAAGATAGTGAAGCTGATCTGAACTGGGAAGAGGACCTCTTTAGTAAACTTTTTAGTGGTGGAGAGGAAGAAGAGTAATGTTTTTATGGCTTTTAAAGAATCTGTAAATGAGGAAAATCAAAGTGGTGTTTCAGAAAAAAAGAGAATTTTAAAACAATCGCTTACTTGAAATATTAAATATTAAGCAAAAGTAATGTTTAAATTTATCATAAAAACATAGAAGAATTCTATCAAATTCTATAGAAAAATAATTTGGAAGCAAACTCCTAAAATAAAATGCATAAATTTAAATCAATGATTTTCATCCCTGTAATTACAACAGTTAAAATTTTAAAAATTCCTAATAGTCAAGCTAAACCAAGAGCACGTTTTCTTATCAAACAGATGTAGCAAATTTTGTGTAACAAATTGGATGAAAAACAAAAAAATTAATTACCTCTGCTGTTTGCAGTTTTTTTGCTTGGTTACTACTTAGTCTGCATTCCTTATCTAATTGTTTTATAAGTTTGTTATGCATTAACAGCAGCCTAAACAAAGACATACCATTAGAGAAATAAAAATCTCAATGAAAATGTAATAGAAAATAAATTATAATAAAAGTTTTAAAATTAAAAAAAAAACCATAAAATTATAACAGCAATCAGCACATAAAAAGCCTAAGCCTTGTTTACATTGTGATCCATAAGTGCAGTATAAGCTTAGTCATGCACAACTAGTAAAAATTATTGGAAATTTTGATATCAGGCTAGTATTTTTTTATATCAGTCTTACAGCTCTTTTTATGCTTTCAATTCAATAATACTAACTTACAGCTACCAGGAAATAAAGATGCTGAAACAGCGAGCAAAAATCTTATTTTGGTTGAGACTTTTAGAGTTTATTTCCATATTTCCATTAAAAGTTAGTTTTTTTTTTTTTTGTCCTCTGAATTTGGAAACGCTTGTTCAATAATGAGGTGTAGCTTGATTAAAAATATTTTTGTTCGTTATATCGAAAATTTATTGATTATCGAAGGGTAGTGATTTGAGCCAACATGAAAGACATAGTTTAAATATTTGCTTAAATTAAAACATCAGTCCATGGTCCGTTATCTTGTGTGGCTGGATATACATTAACGAAAGGTACAAATAAGCTTTGAAAAAGGGAAACTTTTCATTAAAAGAAACCGTATTTTAAAACACAAAAGATTTTAGTGATCTGGAAACAATGAATTGGTGCTCTAAAGGCATTTTACAGCTACAAAAGAGAATGTTAGTGGTTCCCACATGATGACAACCTTTTCACGGTGAGGCCACTATCTAATTTTAAGCTCATAGCATAATTAAATAAGATGGTGTATATTTGTGTTCGCTCTTGATTCAAATAAACTAAATAAGCTTCATTTATAAACAAAAATTTATGCCGCACACAAAACCTAAAAAATTAAAACAGTTACAGAAAACAGCCAAACAATCATGAGAATGCAACTAAACTCATCAAACGATTGTTTTACGACAGATTAGATTAGAAAATATTTTTGCTGGTATTTCCAAATTTCGCTTTAAAAAACCAAAAAAAAAAACAAATTTTTTTGAATAGGAAAAACAATTCTCAATGAAATCAACTAATTGTTACATAGCAAGTAAATCAATAGAAAATATCAAATATACCTAACATAAGCTTCAATATCAAAACCGTAAAACACAAAAACTTATTGTCAATTTCCAATATACATCAGCTGACAGTTATTTCTGAAATGGAGAAACAGACACATTCTTATTACAGCTTAATAAACATGTGACATCCTAACTTCCTTTTATTTCCATATTTTGAACCAAAAAAAACATTCGGTTTAAGATAAATACTAGTCTAAAATATTGTACTATAATACTAAGTAAAAGATAAAATATAATTAAATTAAACAAAATTCAAATAGCTTATGCTATGTTAACTGCAATAATTTCAAATGAGAGTTTCGCAATTCCAAAATACTTTTTGACCATTTAACATACTTATCTGCTGCTGAGTCTCTTTTTTTCTCTTTATCAGCATTGCAATGAGAAGTTTTAACATTCTCTTCTTTTTTCACAGCTGTCTCATCTAAACTAGAGAAAATCTATGGAAAAGTTAAAGTTCCTCAAATAATAACCTTCCTTACATTTAAAGCTCGGCCTTTTTTAAACTTTTTATATGGTTTATTGTGCAGTTTTTGTACCTGCATATAACTTAAACAGAAGTAGTGATATTCCAAGAAATTAACTGGTATTTTAACTGGTATTTTAAGATCAAACTTGATGATCTAGTTGAGGAAAAACTAACAGATGAATACTGCCATGGGTTAAATTTTGATTTAAGATGCTGAAAATATTTACCTTTCTTCAACTTTCTACTAAAAAAATCTTTTAGTGATTTTAAACGTTAATTCAAAGTAAAAGATGGATAATGTATAAGGTTTAAATTAGTGTATATAGAGAAATGCCTTTGAAGGTAAAAGCCATCAACGAAACTAAATATGGGTACATTAGCCATACTGGAATACATCTATTAAAAGAGAGTAATCCAAGCCTTCCTTGACCAAAACTTCAGGAATTTGGGGAGCAAGTAAACTGAATAAAAAAAAAAATATATATGAAAAATTTTTTAGCTGTTACGGACATAAAAGAAAATGCCCAAAAGCTTTAGCAGTGTTAAGACAAAGCTAGAAAATAAGTCCATCAACTTCTCCAAGGGCCCTAATCTAGATCACGTTTTAAATAAAAAGGGCATGTGGAGTTCACTCTTTTGGAGTAAAATCACCCCCCTTGTTCTACAACAGCCTCCGATTAAGGTAAAAGTATGTATATGGCTAAAAGGCGACAGACATTCGGAAAACCTGAGGCCACAACACCATCTCTCAAACAATCTTCAACAGTAACGGGTGTTTTTAACTGTTCATTTATTTGACTTTCATTTTGCTTTAATACGCCGGTGGTCAGCAGTAAGTTGTTCTCTAACTTTAAGTTTTCTTAAGTTCGTATAATTTTTGAAACCACCATACTCTAATAAAAATGAATCTAGAGCTCAGTTTAAAATCGAGGGACTATAAGAACGGTGGTCTTGGAATACATTTTCTTTACTTTGATCGTAAAAGTTGTACAGACATTTAATTTCCTCGTTTCCAAATGTTATCAAGTTTGGATCCGAATTGATAGGAAATGACACCAGATCTAACGCAATCATAGCTTCAACTGGTGGCAAGTCTTCCATGTCAAAGGCAGTCCAAATTTCTTTGACGAGTGCAATTAAGAACGGCTTTGCTATTGTTTGATGAAATTCTTCTCTCGTCAAATTTGGATCGACTCTCGCTTTTTTACGCATCTCATGACATTAATCATGATATTAATGGCTGAGATTGTTCTTTTTGTTTCCATTTTTCAGAGGCTACTCAAACACTTCTGTATAGTAGACTTATTGTGGGGAGATTGTTTACTTATTTATTTAATTGATTCCGAAAGAACAAAACATGAGGAAGAATAACTTTGCAAAAAAGTAAACATGGTAGATAAAAGTTGGAGCAAAGGAAATACAGTTTTAAGACAAAGAAGAAAGATTATTAATATGTCTGGGGATTTATTTAAAAAGCAATATTATTGTAAAAAGGGGCAGATTTCTAAATTTAAAAGGGGAATTTCTTATTATTTTTTTTTTTTAAAAAAAGGCCTCACCCCCTTTGGCGATTTTAAACAAAAATTTTTTTTCTGTATTTGGAAAGCTTTTCAACGTCCGATCATCAGACGCTGAATAGTCTAGATTAGGGCATGCCCTTAACTTCTGCTCCTTCAAACAACTTTCCTAAATTGATAAACTCTCTGTGGGTCCAACAGTGATAGATTTTAATTTAATTCAAAGTATAAAAAGGTATGGCAATGAAAGCCCAATAGCTTCTCTTACCTTTGTGTTTTATATTTCTGTTCTATATGAATCTTCATCAATTCACCTTTCAATTCATCGAAACTAAGCTGGAGTTGTTTGTACTTTCGAGTTAGTTTCTTATACTTTATATTCAGTTCTTCATTCAAACCAGTCAGCTAAATAATAAATTTTAAAATAAATAAATGAATTTTAAAAAAATATATATTTTTTTAAATTTATTTATTTCCCATAATGGGGGAAAGTCAAGCTTATTAAGAGATGATCACCCACATTAAAATCATAAATCTCCTTATCTAAATGCATTGCCAAATTGTTGATTATCATTAGATGATAAACTAGCTATAGTATTCTCAATATGAATAAGTTTTTGTTTCTCCCCAAAACAAAAGTAAAAACATTGCTTAAAATTTGTTTAAAAACTTAACTGTTTTCGACTAAATTTAGATCTCACAAAATAATAATTTTTTACTTTTACAAAATGCTAATATCTCAAGAACTGATAATGATTTTTTAACAAAAAAAATTTCTTATATTTTTAAACTATTTATAATGAAAAAAAAAAATCTCACTTATTTTTGCCTTTGTTCTCAGCAGCAAATAAACTCGCAAGATAGCGGGGCATAAAACACAAATTTAATTATTTAAAAAAAAAAAGAAAAAAAATTCAGTATTTTTCTCAAATCTCTGGATAACTACACAACATAAATCTAAGTATTATAACAAATTTTAATAAGAAAGTGACACAAAACGAAAATTTTTAAAAATATGGTCAACTTACCGCATTGCAAATATGAAGAGGCGGTATATCCATTGCATTGAATTAATATATTATATACTAAAAAAATACAGAGCAACTTTTAACACAATCAAATCTCTTATTTTAAACTTTATTTCAAAAATCTTAGTAGGTCAAAAAAAAAAAAAAAATTTCTGAACTCATAGCTATATAGGTAAAAAATGCTCTTTTTGCTTTGGTATATATATAGCAACATAAAAAAATTCCAATGTGTTTTGAAGTCTAGCAGAACCACAAATATTAAACACAGACAATTTTTTCAAAACATCAGTCAGTGAATGAGCTAGTAAGCAGCAAGTACATAAGTAGGTCAGTTATAATTTATTTACTAGATACAATCATGCACATACAAATCTGTTCAATAAACAACATAAATATAAATAATTGATTGTATACTTGTAGGAGTCACTCAACAGCTAAAAAGCTGAACAAAAGGAGTGACACCTTAATATACAAAAATTTATAGTTAAAATAAAAAAATGTTTTTGCTAATCCAAACATCACGTTACGCAAAAATAGTGAAAGTGAAATGAGATAAACTAAAAAAAATCTGGCAAAACCACAATTCTTCTACACGGAACTTCCAACCTAAGCTTTCGTCAATTAATCAAACAAGGTATTCAATACATGGTGACGGTGTCAATCGTTTACCATTAAATTTAATCTTTATATCAAAGTTAGATTGTTTCTGTGGAGATTTAAATAGTATAAGTTCCGTTTATCTAAGTTAATGATATTTAAGTTTTCATTTAACCAATTGACTAATCAATTAAAACCATAACCAATTTTTTTATTTCTTGTTTCAATTGATTAATTAATACATATAATATTAAGATGAACAGATCATTATTTTTGTATTGGATGTACCATACAATATAACTATAATAGGCATCAGATATATGATGAAGTATAGCAATACTATTAGTATTACCTTAATAATGATTTCAATTATGGTAAATTAAAATAAGATTTTGATACAATGATCACGGCTGTGTATAAATCATGCATAAATGTATAAATTATATTAGTAGAATTTCTTTTAGTGTGTTAAAATGTTTAAGAAAAAATGGTTATTTGTTATCTATTTTTAATATTATTATTGCAAGTTTTAGCCCATTAAGTGATTGTTTTAGTATTTTCTGGCTTACATTTCCAAAAGAAATGATGACCATAATTTCTTGCTCGAAACGATATTTCAAATCAATATTGAAAACTAAATTAAGATATACAGTGATATAGGCAGGGGCCAACATTCAGCAACATCAATAGCTGCTTGTTAAATCTGCAGATTATCAGTGACCATCCACAATATGAATAAAGAATGCCATCTTATAGCCTCCTTTTTACAAAAATATATGTACAACATACGAATTAATTAATAAAATATTTTATAAGACATGAATGTTAAAATTTAAAAAGGTAAAAAATTTCTCCAGTAAAAACGCTACAATAAATGTAAATATATTTGATCCTTATATATGCTCTCCCCTCTAATTATATTTGTGTCATAATCTAACTTGCTCCGAAAAATTACCTCACATAAAAAGTCTAAAAAGGAAGAGGTGATTGATCCCATTTAAGCCTATTAAATAACTTTTTTAACACCCTGAATGCTTTTTCTTTGAAATATAGATAAAAGCAGAAAATCTTGTTAAACAAATAAAAAATACGTTTAAAAAATAAATCATATATACTTACAAATATTATGCGTGTGTTAATTCTTTATACAAAGCTTAAGGGTCATTTTTATGTATTAGTTATATAATTTTTTATAAAAGGGAATATCTATATAATATAATAAATATGATTTTGTTAAAGTTTTGCAAAATATAGTAAAACTTTAAAATTATTTAATAACTCATAATATCATTGAACTCAAAATATTATGAAAATAATAAGAATTTTTCCAATTTATTGCTATATGGAAACAGAGCATTACAAATGCACATAACATAAACATGATTTACAACCACAAGCAGCTCATTATCTAAATCGACTTTTTAACATGACGTTTTGAAATGAAACCTGACCTTGACACCTTGTTTGTACTGGTCCAAAGTTTCATTTCAAAAAAAGGGAGATTTGCATTGTTTTCTTCCTAACAATGATTTCAATATATTTAAATTCCAGGTACTTTAAATGTTACTAACAAACCAAAATGGTCACTTGGGAAAAATCTACAACTCGGTAATCTCTCAGTGCCAACTAATTCAAAACTAGTAACCTCTAACGGATTTGTTTCTGTGGTAAGATAAAACATACGATCATATCGTGCCCTGGGTTTACCCCAAGGCAATCTCTTGTTGTCATTGAGTTCAAGGTCCCAAGTAAATTTACATGCACCATCATTATCCTTACTTGTCCAGGCATCAGCAACACATGGCGGCATGCCAACATCAGCCATTTCTTTTTCGCGGATATTAAGATCTCCAGCAAAGATTACATTCCAAAGAAGTGGATATCTAAGCATTCTATCAAAACAAATTTTTAACTGACATTTTCTCTCATTCTGATGATCTTTAAGGCTCTCCAGGTGAGTTGTAAGGAAAACAAAATCTCTACCAAGAATAGACAGTCTCATAGAAAGCAAACCTCTGTTCATTTGAGATTTTGGAAAAACTTCAAACTCAAATGATTCCTTGTGAGAGGAAAATTCTTTTTTAAACATTATTCCACAATAGTATGACCCATGAGGATAGGGATGTAAATAATATCTAAAGAAAAAGTAAAAGACATCTGATAATCTAAAAAAAAAATCCAATAGCATATTTTGCAGATCACAGGCAATTGCCTGTTTGGTTTCCAGCCTAAAAGGAGCATGAAATTTCAATAATATGCTGCAAAATGGCAACAAAAATTCTGCCTAAAAATTTTCCAATAATTGGTTTATAAAGGCTTGTGGAACAAACACTTTTTTTTAAATGTTAACTTATCCCACTAGATGATAAAAAAATTAGTATATTCCCAAAATTTTCTCTTTAGGCATGGTTAAAGGGGGATTGCATTTTTGCCGGAACCCAAAACTGACGTCCCATCAATATTTTATGTTTGTCCGAATTTCGCTTTGGACAAGTACAAATTTTCAAAAAGTCATATTAAAAAGTCCATTTAGATAATGAACTAACTGCTTGTGGCGTTAAAATACGCTCTGCTCCCATATACCAATAAAATACCCAAAAACATACTTCTTATTATTTATGTGATGATTTGAATTCAACGATATCAAAATTATTAAATATAATTAAAAGTTTTACTATATATTACATAAGCTCAAAAAAATTTTTTCTTTTTTGAAACTTTCTTTTATCTGTAGCTTAAATTTAACGATCGTGTTCTTGGAAGAGTTGCACAAAAAAATTAACGCTTTGATAATTCTATTAATTGAAAATAAATTTTTTTTTAAATAAACAAAACTTTTTTAGAGATCCATTTTAATAGATACTTAAGCTTTGTATAAAAAATTGATATACACACGTGTAATTGGTATATACGGCTTACTTTTTTTTAATGTGTTTTTTATTTATTTAATGAGATTTTGATATCTAAAATCATTATAGAATTTCTACAAATAGTTTATTTTGCATAAATTACATAAAACATCAACTTCTCACATAGAGTTCTTATTAAAAAACTCTCAAACATTTAATCATCACTTTATCTATATTTCAACGAAAAAGCGTTTAGGGTTTTATAATAATTATTTAATAGTCTTAAATGTGATTAATTTATCGAATTAATTACCCCCTTCCTTTTTATACCAGTGGTTATGTAAGGTGATCCTTTGCAGCAAGTTATGTTATGACACAAATATAAATAGAAGGGAGGGGCATGTATAAGGATGAAATATAATCAAATTTCTTCTAACATTTTTACTGGAAAAAAAATCTGTTTCAGGTTTTCATAAAGCTATTAGTTATTCTTTAACTTATTATCTTTATACTTTTATCCAAACCCTACAAATAAAATTTTAAAAATATGCATCTCAATAAGATTATAAAAGTTTTTTAACCCCTTCCATTTATTTTTTTGGTTGCCTGTGTGCCTGCCTGCACGATCACCATTGTTTTTGTCTCTCTGAGACGGCTGATTTCTGAGTCAGAGCTCCTTCACTGAATCTATAAATGTATTTTTAACTTTTTTGGTTATGATCTTTGCTCAAACCTTACAGAAAGGGTGATACAAACAGTTTAGAAAGGGGTACTAGGGGACCAAACAATAACTCAAGGTTTTCCACGGGTTGACAGCAAGGGGGTCATTAGTATATGATGCTACATCATTGTATTTACTTAAAAAAACAAACAGATGTAACACAAGATAGGTCAACATAGGTTGCCATTTCTAGGAATATGAATGTGAAGAAAACAGGAAATACTATGACATTCAAATCAATACATTCAGTTTTAAGCTTTTTTGAAAATTACTATATACATGTACAAACAAATTCTAAATGAAACCACGCTCTACCTTCACATGGAACAACTATCAAAAGGTGTCAGAGATCCGTAATCAAATATTTTACTGGTTTTACTAATGTATGCAAGTGTTAAAAATCAAGTGTTGGCGGGTGGGTGGGTGCCTGAAATTTTTACCACTTTCAAAAAGTACCATAATTTTAACAAACGTAGTGACCAAACTAAAAGTACTTCCCTCATTCCGTCTCTAGAACTAAAATTCAACAAGAATTAACAGTAATTTTCTAAAAATATTATATTATCAACACCGACACAATTATTGTGCCATCACATCTACTTATTTACAGAATTATGATCCTGCTACTTTTTTTAGCCAAAATAAATGAATTTTCTAAAATATAAAAGTTGAAAGTAAAATAACCTACTTGGGACAGGATGCTTCTATTATAAAATGATGATCATGCACGACTTCCTGGAGGAGAACAATATCTGGAGTATGTCTGTTTATGATCTCGCAAACCCCAACTACTCTTTCATCCCTAAATTCTTCCTCCAGGCCATCAATGTTCCATGATAAGACAGTCAGTGTTTTTTGTATAATGGCATCTAACCTATCAATTAAAAAAATAAAGAACCATAATCAATATCAACAAAAGTACCCCAACTAAAGTCTATGGGTCGACATATAAACAAGACCTTTATCATTGCTAGCTTATATTTTTCATCATGCCTATTTTTTATTATAATCTTGATGTAATGATCTATCTTTTCATCCATTTATATCTAAATTCCCCTTTTATATACCTTATTAACATGCTATCTTATTGTTAGACATGTGACTTTTTTTAATAGGCCCAGAGTATAAAACTGGCACATTGCCTTGTACCCTCTTGAAAGTTTGCCATTAATTTTAAAAATTGAAAATATTTCAATTTTTTTTCTCGTTTTTTGTTGATAAAATGAAATTTGATATCTAAAGAACAGTACAAAAAAAGTAGAAGCTACAAAAACTGTCTAAAGCACATAGAAATTCAACAGTTCAGTCCTTGCCATGAATCCCGAGCGATCGCTCGCGCTCGCGTAGAGCTCGGGTGAATTAACTTTACCCGAGTGTTTAATAG
>JAUZNK010047069.1:0-21288 GCA_035046665.1 Euphysa ruthae | reverse complement strand
CCACAAAAACCTGATTAGTGACCATCCACAAAAACCTGATTAGTGGAAATCCACAAAAAAACTGATTAGGGATCATCCACAAAAACTTGATCAGTAATCACCCACAAAAACCTGATTAGAGATCACCCACAAAAACCTGATTGGAGATCACCCACAAAAACCTGATTAGTGATCATCCACAAAAACTTGAATTAGTGAACATCCACCAAAACCTGGTTAGTGATGACCCACAAAAACCTGATAAGTGACCATCCAAAAAAACAAAATAAAATAGTAATGATCTGCTTAAGGAATGTTTTGGTGGAAGAGAAGTTAGTTTTTATTTTATTGTTTCTTACAATAAATCATATATATAATACAAAAAAAAATAAATAAAAACCATTCATTTTAATAATCTTAAATAATTAAGCATTAACAGTAAAATTTGAAAATTTGAACCCTCACAAAATTTAATCAACTTTGCTAGAATCTTTATCCAATATATTTTTTATGAATCAGCATTCGAAATAACTACAGAAGTTCAGCCAATCTCACCTATTGACTCGATATCATTCACTTGAAATCTAGCCAGTCAATTTTTTTAAACAATCTCTGATATTAAATCCAATAAACTTATTAATAAATAAACTTTATTTCTCACAAAATAAAACTTATAAGCGTAAAGCAGTAGCAGTTTAAAACTTTGGTTTAAATTTTCTTTTTTTGAAATGCTAATTTTTGTAATTTTAAAGCATAATGCTTTAATGAATTATTTCATTTAATGCATTTTATCAAATTTTTATACTTTCCTAGCACTAATGAGAAGATTTAAAAAAAAAATTATTTTTAAAAACCTTTTCAGCAAAATGTCTTTTAATGACACATTATACGTTGAACTTAGACTTTTTTAATTGACTGTTTCATGTTTTATCAAAACCATGATTGCTACTAAATATCAAATATCATCCAATGGTATAAATATTCAATTTAGTCTCAACAAGAAAATACTCTATTATTAAATATTAGATCCAATCAATACCATTAAGCTATTTAATGTTGTAGTGCATAATATTTGCATATCATTCGCTACGTTAATTTAACAGTTCTAAAAAAAAACCATTGACACAATGAAATTATTACCTCTTCTCCAGATTTATTTCTGACAACTTGATCTGCAGTAAGGACTTTTGACAGTGCTATTGATTCACACAACTTTTCTGCAGTAATACTTGGTATGACCCTTACCATAGCTCTCAGCTTAGCCATATTAAACGTGATGCTCACTACACCACGCACCTAAACAAAACTGACATTTGTCATTTCCCGGTTTGAAGTTGGAAAAATATTTCATCTTTTTTGGAACCTGTCGCAGAATGCAAACTGATGAAACTCTTTTTAGAGTGAATTGGTATTTTTAAAAAAGTGTCAAAATGTAAAAAAGAAAAAAAAAATGCTTAGTACCAGTTATTATAAAGGTTAACATAATGTTTACAAGATAATAATGAACATTCCTTTTTATATTGAGAAAGAAATGATCATGTCATGAGTTTAAATAATTTTATTATATTAACATTCCTTTTTATTTAGTTGAAAAATCTAATGACTCAAAAATTAGATATTGAAAATCAAGTTCAAATGTAAACATGGCCTTATTTTTGGAATTTATGACAACATGTGAAGTTTCATATTTTAATCATATTTTTTTTTGATTATCTCTTATAAATAAAATCTGACCCATTGTTCAATATTAATACAGCAAAACTATCTACAATATTTTACTCAAAAATAATATAATCAAAAATAAAATAATAATAGAGAAACCTTGAAATGTCTTACAAACTATTCTGAAGGACACAAACTGTTAATAAAGATTTAACAACTATGTAAGCATATAATTACATCAATATAATATTATGAAAATAAGCCCAAATAAACCACATAATGTCCTGTAAAGTATTTTAGAAATGAGTGAAACATAGCAAACTACTATTTAGTTGATTATTTTTGCTATATTTTTCAGCGCACCGCTTTGGATGAAATGAAAGCAAATTAAGGGAAAGTGCTTATTAATAGCATGTTGTGCTTAAAAACAAGACCTTTGGTAAATTTGTTGCCAGATAAGTAATATTTTCAAATTATCAAGGCTCCTAAAAAAACAACTTACAGATAGAAGATATTCTTCACAAGTCTTCTTAGTTTCTTCTGAAAGCCCAACTACTTGGAGAACTAATAATTTTGCCTTTTTATTAGATGCACCAACAAAGAATTTCTGAGAGGTGGGCGCAACTGTGTGGATTCTTTGTTTCAAATTTGCTTGTTGCAAACCAGCATGTGAAACTATTCCACGATTTGACATAACTTTTCCTTTGATTTGGTTAATTAGCATCGTTGATCGTTTCTTTATTTCGGGAAAGTCTGCCAAACTAAAAATAATTTGCTGCGGTTATCAAAATTGTGAAATTATTAAACGTAATTTGGACAATTCAAGAGGAAGTGATTAATATTCAAGCACATATATTCAAGCATCTGTAAAAAGAAAAATACTTGTCCAGAAAACAACACCAATTTCCAAATTCAAAGTTATATGAAGCATAAAGAAGCTACTCAGGGAATAATATACCCAAGAGGATAAATTTTATATACTTCAAAGAGACTAAAAGACTTCTAGTAAAAGTGCAAATAATTGGAAAAAAAACTCATTTAAGAGTTGTCAGGAAAGATTTGAAAAGGCAATGAATGAGAAACACTACAAAACTGTTGCTTGCATGTGCAAAAGGGTGTTTGAAGGATTTATGAGAACAAACACTTAAAGCATTAATAGGGTAGGCTTAAAATAACTTTTTCTTTTTTAAAAAATTATTGCTTACATGACAATTTTCACATACACTGTAATCGTGCCAGTAAATTTATTTATTTGTAATCGACGTGTGCAATTTCTACTGATACTAAGCTGCATTGCAACATTCACACCATTGCAAATCTTATGGAAGAATATGACAAAATGCTTACGAATTCTAAAGCAAATGATTCCTGATCTTCTTCATGGATATATCTTTGATTTTGAAAACAGCAATATTGTCAAAATCAATGTAAATTGGCATTTGACAGCTTTAGCTGTAACTAATCAGTTCAATAATTCCTTGGATATATGTATAAGACAAGCAACATTACAGCTAACATTCAACTTACAACTTATAACAAAACCAGGAAGACTCAGTGCTCCATGGTCTCATAAATGCTAAAAAGAAATAGAAGAAACCAGATAAAAGACTCATTCTAAAGTGAATCGAAACAAATAAATAATCTTTCTGTGCTCCTGTTCAACAAAAAAGCTTAAACTTAAACTTTCAGCCTGCCAATCAGCAAGGAAGTAAAGATTAGCAAAAAAAATACTGTACAATTGGGCTATTAAATGTTTTCTCAACTCATTTTATTTCATCAACTGCGACAAGTCAAGAAGAGAAGTATTATTGAGTACCTGCTTGTACGTAAAAGTGATGAATAAAAAACTTACGCCAGATTTATTATTCAATTGCATCTGTAAATCTACTACTTCTTGCTCAAAACAAAGTTTCTCAATGTTGGTTCAATGGTCTAGAATGCACAGATGGTTATGAATGTTTGAGTTTTTTGGTCAATCTTTTAATAGTTTAATAGTTTATCCCCAGAAATAAATAAACAAAAAGATATTTAAAAATATCAAAAAGTTTTTATAATATATTAGCACATATTATAGGCCAGTGGAAATGCAAAAATTAGGGGAGCCTCACAACTTTGTGTGCAGTAGCTTTTATAGACTATTTTTCATCAGAATTTAGTGCTGATTATGAATCCGATTGATGCCACTCGTCAAACCTTGGGGAAATGTGGGTATTTTTCATTTTGTCAAAAGGGGTATTTCCACATTAAAAAAGGCCAAAATCCATAATTTTCAATATACCAACATATTGTATATCATTCTGACAAAATTTCATCCTGATACTGAATATGGTTGTAGTTTTTGATGGAAATGCTCAAAATTTGAAAATTTTACCAAAAATCCATCATTTTAAACTTGTCTTAATTACACTTATGTTTCATATCACTCTGACAAAAATTTACTGCCGATTTGTAAAATGAATGTCATTAAAAACCTCAAAAATCCATAACGGTGTATATAATGGCAACAACATTTGCACACAAGAAAATGAAAAAAAAAAATTGTGTAATATAATATTTGTTTTTGGTTTCAATTCTCTGCCCTCTTGACCTATGCTAGGGGTTGTATTTATTCTTCAACTGCTAATACACTTAAAGTATGATTTGTGGAAATACTTTTTCTACAATAATATACTGTGGTATGTGTCTTGAATCAAAATAAGGCTGAATAAAAGTACTTTTATTCTTACATTTTTTTGTTAAAGCTTGATTTTAATAAACTGCATTATTATTAACAAAAGTTGCAATAAAAGCTATGTTGTAATTCAATGTGTAAGACTATTAACAAGGTTGCAACAGTTGATTTAAGGATAAGTTCATTCACTTCATATTTTGCTGACCAAGCCATTTTAAAGCTTAGACAAAACTTGAAGTAAGTATTTATCCAAAATCAACAGCATACCTGACATCACTATTACTTATTTTATGTTAGATTGCAGATAAAATGAACATAGGATGATGTAAAATGTAAATTTGAATTCTGTAAAAATACTGAGAGGTGTGATTTAAAGGTTTTGTCAGAAGATTGCAATCAGTCATTGCTGCTGGTGAACATCGAGAGGACAATTTTAAAGGAACCTTAACAGGTTTGAAAGAAAATGAATTTGATATAACCGGTCATAGAAATTGTGTGTCAACTTACACTTCCTCGACTCATACTGAGAGGCATCTGAAAAAACGGAAACAAGAAGCTTATAAGAAAGACTTTGGGCAAAAAAAAACAAGGAGGTCTGACAATTTCCAATTTAACTATAAGCATCCCGATAGGTGGAGAACGTTTTATCTCATCAAAACTGTATATAAAAGTGACCTGACACCTTTTAAGGATTATGTTTTGAGAATTTGTTCGCTTCTCAACAATGTTAGATTCAGAGTTAACATTGTCAGACCTTCATCCTGATGATGAATGATATCACAAGAATTGTAAGACTCTTTTCCTCCATTCTAAGTACATTTACTTGCTTGCTGCTCAGTCTGCAGATGACAGCAATGTCGACTTTTCATTAGAAAGTATAAAAAAAATGATCAAGCAAAGTGAAAATAAACTGTGGAACAGTGCTGAACTCCATAACTTGTACTTGTTAAGCAGACAGAACTTGATTAAAAAAATTAAACATTTTTCGGCAGTGAAGTTGTGCTGCTATCTTCTCCTGGTGTTGTTAGCAACCTTGTATTCAAAAAATAACATCTCACGTTACAAAATGTTGATGGTCATGATAGCAAAAACTTGAAAGAGATTGTCAAATCCATCAAAGCAGAAACTTTCCGAACTGAGTGGAATCAGTATAAAGTTGAATTTGACATTAATTCAATAGCTGAGGGTTTCAGTAACAAGTTTATGGATTTGCTTAAGAAACTAAAATTAGAAAACTACCTTCTATCATGATCGGTAAACGGTTAACACAAATTGCAAAACTGTCATTACTGTAAAAGTACACAGGGGTTGACCATAATTCTGGGAGTAATATTTTTTGCCTAAAGCTCATAGGCTAGAGGAAACTATGGATATATGTATTATATGATATCAAATTACATGTACATATTACATATAATAACATATACATTTATACATATATTTATATATATTTATACATATAATTTGCGGTATTTTTCTCTGAGTAACTCTACCTACAATAAGCATTTCATGTTAGAAATACTTTAACAGACCTCAGTAGAATGCTCTATTTCCTCCAACTTTTAACTTTATCCCTTTCTGGAAACTTGCAAATGAAATTGGGTTTCAAAAATTTTGTTGTTGTGTCAAATGTAAAACCTTGTGAAAGGGCTCACATTAGTGCACACAGCTAAATGTAAATCAATGAATCATTGGTGGTTTCCTAAAGTTCAATAGTAACAACTGTAACTGACATGAGCCAAACAGAAGGCAGATTATTTTATCCCACTAGTATATCTCCTTTTATATATCTGACTTGTTTCTTTGCAAGTAGCATCATCACAAGTTCCATCACCAATTTAAGGACAGATTTGCAGATTGCTCTATCTAATTTTGTGAATCTCAAACAACTGATCCAAAAGTTAGCCAAAATTGGTGTTACATCTTCATATAGTGAATTTTTGTTATTCAAAGGATCAGTAGCCTATGCATCAATGGATAAAAAGGTTATGTCATAATAATGTTAAGTCATCTCCTGATAATGGTAAGCTAACTCAAGGAGTTGGTAAAAATTTTTATTATTCAATTTCATCACCAAATGGTTTGAAGCAAACACAGAATGGCAATTATTATGATTCAAGAGAAAACATCTGCTGTAAAAGCTGAAAAATGTTCAGCAAACATCAGGCGTAAAAAAAAAGAAGAAAGAACTTCAAGTAGTGGTGTTTACCAAACCTACCATTCATAGATACAGGGCACCAGCAAATTCACCAATGCCAAAGAACGAAGCCATTTTCATTGTCCGGACTTTTAAAATGTTGGCAAGTGAAGCTCTTTCAGCAGCAAGAGCAAATGATGCTGACTTCCATTTCATGAGTCTTAATGCCATGATGTTAATATCCCTGAGTATAACTGCTACAACACCAGAATTACAAGAGGATCTGGGCAATGTCTGAAACCAGCAACCCATGTCAATTATTTTCCACTTATCAACATGAATCCTGCAAAACCAGACACTATTTTCATTATAATGCATTTAGTTAAAACTGCCACAGAAAAAGCAGGATAAGAGTAAATTGTTTTTATATCTGACCAGTAACTTTTATAAAGTATAAATTCAGATGGTATAGTGGCAGTCTGATATTTGGAACAATTTCACATGTTGGTGTCGTTCATTGGATGCACCAGAAATCTTATGGCAAACACAAGCTTATAGAAAATGAAGTTTGCATTCGGAGGAATAAATAAAATGTTGCTAGGGAAGAATTTTCGAAATAACATAAGAACACTCTGCATGTGTAGAGGAAATTAGTTGCCCAGTTATATTGGCACATTCAATTAATAGCTTGTACAACTTTTGGATGCAACTGTTTCTAAGTAGTCAATTAAATTGCCAAAGTCGTCTATGGTTAGACGGACACAGGTGGGCAAGAAGTTTGCATGTTTTAGTGCCATGAAGAAGTGTCTAGTTGCACTTAAAGATTCTAATGCTAACTAAGATGTTACTACTCAAAAAAAAAGAATCTAAATCACAAATAAAGTCTGATGGCAATGAACGAGATAAGATTAAGAAGTTTTTGCAAACCTCCATAGCACCACTTACACATGAAAATCATTGAAGTGAAATAGTTAACATTCACTCATGTAAGCTCCCTTCAAAAGAAATAAATGTAGACATTTCTGTTCTTGTTGGCAAAAATCAGTTCAAAAAGTTCATTTCAGAGTTACCAGATACAAACCCCTATGAAATGAAATTAAGACCATGAAAAAGTCAATCCATGTAGATGTTGAGATCATTGACATTACCTTGATATATTCCAAAGTATTCACCATTCAGCTCACAAATGACACCCTTAAAGTAGAGAACATACTATGATTCAGGATTCAGGAAAGCTGAATTCAATAAATTAGGATCAAATATACCGCTTCGAACAACGGTAGTTCCATATGTGACATAACATATATTTGAAAGGTTTTGAGGCCAATAAAAGTCTATAAAACTATTTTTTTGTCATTGAAAAATTATAGAGGCAAAACATAATCAATTTAATTGCAATTTGCATATCTGCCAAGATGTAAATAACATTGAAAATTTTTAGATATTTTGACATTTTTAGATCAATTTTTGATGAATTATTTCATAAACACGATGTTGTTTTTGTTTTCAAAATAGCAAAATGTGAAGGTTCAATATGCCATCATCCTTCAAATAAAACATTAAGTTATTAGCTGAGGAATTGTAGAAACAGAGTGTGACTTAAAGTACTATTTTTCATGACGTAATGTACATATTTCAGATATTGCAGTGCTTTAAAGCCCCAAGAGAATGAAGAACAATGAAACAAACAATTTTAATAATTTGGAATATATTAATAGAAACTAATATCACAATTTGAGTCTTTTTACTGTTCAATTGTCATTTAAACATCATGTAGTGTAACTTGGCGTCAGCTGTAGCTCTAACATACTCATTCTTGAGGCAAGATCATTTACAGATATAATTCACTTTCCAAATGATTTCATCAAGTAATTTATTTCTACTTCATCCTCAGTTTGTAAATTTTTTGGATCACTTGCCTTGGTTACAGTTGCATACAATAACTGAATGTTTTTTGTTTTTTACATGTGGAGCTTGATTACAGCATGACAAATTTCTCCAGTAAACAGTAAATAAAAAAAGTTCTTTTATTAATTTTTTTTTTTTAATTTAATTGAAAATACACCTTTCTGGTTGACGTTTCCTTGGAATTGCCGTGAATGGACAGACCAAAACTCATCATTGTTAACAGATGCGAAGTACTGTGGGCAGCAAATTGGCCAATGAATGGACTTGTATCAGACTTTATTGAAAATGTGAGTGATTACATTTTCAAAAACTTGAGATATGTGACACAGTGGTTGTACCTGACAGATACTATGATTATAGTATTAAGTCTTTTTTCTTCTTTGTTATTTCTACTGGAAATTACATATTACCTCTAAAATTTACATGCAAGGAATAAGTGAAAACAGTAACATTTATGACATTAAAGAGACTGTCAAAGTAAATGAATCTATCATATCAAGCATACTAAGCGCACATGCCTTGATGGCTGGATGTGATACGGTAGCACCATACCATGGTGTGGGGAAAAGAACTGTGGCAAAGAAATTAAAGGATGGAGCACTACTTAAATTTATTGATGTCTATGTCACTTTGAAGAAGTGGTATATGAGGAAATTTTGTTTGTAAGTGGTTGCTATGGTTTTGAATCAAATGACATGACTAACTGTAGGATACAATCATGGTAAAATCAAACATAAACACATGAAAAGCAAGAAATTATCCACTTTTAAAAACATTGCCACCTACCCATAAAGCATTTACAAAAAGCGTGAAGCAGGGAATTTACAGGCTACTTATTGGAATTCAACTATAGAGTCTGATTCCTCGCAACTAGACACATCTAAATTTGGATGGATAAAAGACGATGTCAACAAAACATTGGCACCAGTAGCGTTTTTATGGGACAATTTTTTTGTATAAGTAAGGAAAACCTCAGAAGTGACCTTCTTTAATTTTGGTCCTTATAAGAATTATTATTCTTACAATCAATTTTTTTTTTTAACTTTGCCTCATTCGGCCAAAATCCCACTGCAAAGTTTAACCTTTATTTAGAAAATGCTAAAAAACATGTGCTGAGGCATTTTCAAAGTCAAAAAATTTGATTGGGAATGAGTTACACATGACTTTTTCCTTTGTTTTGGTAAGTATATTATAAGTAATGATAGAAAAAACAAAAATTTCCATGTGAAATCTGCTCCCATACTAAATATCATGGCCCCAAATCATATAAATCTCTAATTTCATAAATATTTAAGGCCCAACTCTAGGAAAAGGAAGGGATTCCACAAAATTTTTTTTTTAACTTTTGTAAAAAACATCTTAAAAACTCTTCAAAACTGCAAAAACATCCATGTGATACCCATTCCCATTGAAAAAAGAAAGCTCTAAAGTTGAAAAAAAAATTCTTCACTTATTAGGAAAACTGTCCATAATGGCAGCTGGTATAGATTTGAAGATGTCTGAGTTGTTCTAAAATACAGACATGCGATCTCAAGAAAATACGTCTACATTAAAGCCTGAAACACACTATTTTTGTTCTTTTCATAGCTTTTTACTTGGAAACAGGTGTTATTAACCTGGTGATTGAGGATGATTTGAGTTTTTTCAAAATTTAAAATATCTCTTAAAAAAATGTAGAAAGAGAAAGAAAATGAAAAAAGCAAACACAAAGATTGTTGTTGTTACCCAAGTGGTAAATGTGAACCATTTAATAGAGACAATGTAGTGGATAAAAAATGTTCTTTAGTAATCACATAGAAGATCTGGATGTCAAAAAGCACCTTGCTACTCATAAAAAATTAGCATTTTAAATAGATGTGCACCAGTGCTTATAATACTTTTAGAGTTAAAATAGATTTCAATATCAGTTTTCAACCAGTTTAAGTGTTGAGTTTTAGGTTATGCGTTTGAATGAAGAAAGCTTTTGTGGAGAGCAAACACTTATACAAAGTAAAATCAAAAAATGCCTTGGAGACCATCAGCAAATTTTCTCTCATTGTCGTTATAACTTTGGAGCGGCATGAAAAGCCTCATAAGGTGATTTACTTTTCAAATAATAATTAGCTAACAGTTAGAAATTCCAAGTATACATAGCACATTTCAGCTAATAAATAGATGCAATTTTGCCCATATGCTACTTAGTAATTGATGTAGTAAATTACAAGGTTGGTTTAAAAGGTTGCTATATTAAAATTAACACATTAAAAGAAAGCTGAAACTGTAACTTAATTTATTCTAAATTAAATTTACTCTTGTAGTCTATAAGTGGTTAGGAATCATCATCAATAGAAAGGAACCCTGGTATGTTGTTGCATTGTTTTTGCAGTAACGTGATCAAAGTACATGTAGACAGAACCAAGAAATTACATCCAACACCAAAATATGTGAAAAATCAGTATCTGCCTCTACACTATATTTTATTTTAAATTTTTTTCATCTTGTATCTAACAACTTTTTTCTCCATTATGCCAGGAGATAATTGTGATTTTCCAAAGTGTGGAGTTTCACCGATGCTAACATATGATGGGATTGGTATATTTAAAATAACAACAAGGAAAGACGAATTTCATACAAAATGGAGAAATGAAATTGCAAATGATTTATTTTTATATCAAGTGGCAAATAAAGAGTTAAAATAAAGTTTAAATGCAGGAAATCTTTACGTTTGCTAAAGAAGAATTAAATTAATTCATAGTCAATAGAAAGTAACCCTTTCTATAGTCAACAACACAGAAAGATGCTTTTTATATAAAAGTTTGCTCTGAAATGTTTCAAATAAAATGTTGACAATGATGTTTTTTTAACTTGCTTATTGTTGGAGAATTTATATAATTTATTCATAGAAAAACAATTTATGATTACTTAAAAACAGATTAAATGAAAATGAAAATATTAAAAACTTATAAACCAATATTTTTCTATGAAAAAACTTTAAATTATGAGTCTGTAAATTTGACATATAATATTGAACTAAAAATACATTGTGTTATAAAGAATTTAAAATGGTACACTGTTTCAGTTCAAAAGCACGGTTTTTGTATATATTTTTTTTTTAGAAAAAGGTCGTAAAACATTGAAGCTGGGCACAATACCAACATTAATCTCGCAGTCAAACAACCTAACGAAACACAGCATTCCAAAATAGATATAAATAACAATCAAACTGGAATGCCAATCCAAAAAAAATTATTACAGGCATAAAGATTGTTTTGTTCGGCATAAGCCAAAATCAATAATATGTAAACACTGCGCAAGTTTTTTAACAAAATTTAACAAGTGTATCAGTCCTCTCATTTTGGCGTACGTTTTTTCATATCTGCTAGCCAGCACTAGAGTTATTTCAAATATAGATAACTTTAATATAAATATTTTATAAAGAATTAAGCTTTATATAAAGAATTGATACAATTTTAATTCATGTAAGTATAGGACTTATTTTTTTTAAATTTTCACTAGCGATTTGGAAATATCAATTATGTTTAACAAAAACTCATCAATCTTTTTTAACTTATTAAAAAAAGTTTTCTTGTTTGATTTTTATCTTAGTCATAAAGTGGTGTAAAGACCACTTCTTCTGCAGTGTGTAAACAAATCATACTTCAGAGAAATGAGAAATAATAAGTATATCATCGCCTATAAAGAAAAACAATAAAACAAAAATAAAATTTAAAATAAACCTATAGATGAGAGCTATTTATTCAATGATATTAAAATTTTTAAATATATTTACTATATAAGTTTAACAAAATAATATTTTTTCCCTGAGTCTTTTCACAAGGCCTGCATTACTAAGAAGAAATTTATCTAAACACAAAACAAATATTTTTATATATATACTTACCGTCCAGGTGTTTAAAACCTACTTAAAACATCAACTGAAATCTAAAATTTAAAAAATATGTAAAAGCCTTATGATTAAAAATATGGTTTAAATTGATATTTATTTTTTTATTTATTTAGTAGTAAAAAAAATATCCCAATCAGAAAATTTTGAAGATATTATATTTCCTTTTTTATTCTCATATTTTATTATAGAAATAAAAATCTTATCCCTATCTTAACTTCGGCCGTATTAATATTAAAATTATCATTGGAAGATGTCGAGGGTGTAATTCTTTGAACAATTTCACTCCATGTCTCGTTTAAACTGACTCTTTCTAACGCGTTTCTTTGCATGTATAATTATTTTACTATTACTCTTCCTTTCTTTAATATAAATACATTTTAAAAGTCCCCATATTTAATATTTAATTTATATTTTAAGATCTCAAATATCACTCACCAATTTATAACTTGCTAACTATAAATACATTACAATTTGTTTGTCCTTTTTATAGAATATCTTTTTTCGAGTATGAACGTCATTATAAATTATAACACACCTTTTTACAATAAAAAATCAAAAATCATCATCTGAGAATAAAAACCTTAATCTACGTGTACTACATGTAAATTATATGTAAATTTTATTATACTGTATGAAAAGTTTTTTATTTTTTAACACTCTTACAGTGTTAAAAAAAAACACTTTTATTCATACAAGATGATTTGGATTTCAGACATAAACATTACGTTTTAAGTGACATGCTTTCTGAGAATCAAATGTTTAAAATTACAATATCGTGCTAAATTTTTTCATTTTCAAAACGCTTATTTTTGCCCAATAAATTTTACATCAAAATACAAAGTGATTATATTGAAATTTTTGTGGTTTTTACAGAACTGGTATTTCATATTTGATTAAATTGAATTAGACGTCATAGTTGCTAAGGAACAAAGTAAATTGTAGACAAAATATATTGTACAGTAACGTCTTTATTCTTAAAAATGTAAGTATTGTTTTTGCGAGGTTATTCATAGGGTGTATTTATAAGATTAAAATCACAATTATTTATTACTTATTGGCTATGTATTTATTTACCAACCTTTAAACAATTGGTGTAGATGTTATCTCATCGTTTTCAAAATTAAGTAAAAGTAATAAATAAATTCAGCTGATATTTTACATTTAATAACATTTTTAAAAGTAAAAGCATCTTTCTTTCTTTGTGCACATCACTGAAATACTGAAGCAAGTAATTACTACAACCAAGTAAATAATTTAATATTGAATGTTAAGTTCAATGATGTATTGTTATGTGATTCACATAACAATATTTTTATTAGACACACTAAATAGTTGTATTGCGTACGAGATTTTTTAAGTAGACAACAATTTCTAAAATGAGAGGACTGGTGTAGCAAATATGCAAATAGGTCATCTAACATACCAGCAAAGAAGAATGCCCCTCTTTCTAAAAATCACCAAAATGAAATAATATTGGCTTTGAAACAAGAGAGGTTAAAGTTTTCAGAGTTAAATAAACAAATCCAAAAAATTAAAGAATAAGAAAGAACAACATCAGTTCTGAAACAAATGGGATCATGAACAGAGAACATGCAAAGTGTCACCCTTTATGAAACTATTTTGGGAGCAGTGATTTAAAACTTTGATTCAAAAATTCCTTCTTAGATGTTGTCTGTCGATTGTGATGAAATCCAAAGCAGCATACAATGAGTTACGTTAATCTAATGTCATGAAGCTTCCCAATATAGAAACACTTTATCAGGTTGCATAAAGATGAGTTGCCACGTCGTTTAAAACTTGTATCAAAATTATCATCGGATCATATTTTCTTGACACCTTATTCTGTTATGAGTGTTCGGCTAGTGACTCAATTGCTAAGCTCAACAGTTTTAAATGTTATACATATTATCCACAGGAAATGAATGCAACTGCTGAATTATGAAACATGACTGATCATTTTTTTGACTATTTAAATGTTCACAATCAGTCTGAAGGGAAGATGGACAGAAAAAAAAAATCTAGAGCCATATCATAACACACTTGATGAGCGATTTGATTGGTATAAAGATACCTTCTTGTCATACCTACCCTGATTATTTTACTTTACTGGAGTTAAAATGATATACTTTTAGTTGTAGAATAAGTATTGTAAAATATTCGTATCCTTAATTAGTTTGATATGAAGTCTGTTATGAGAGTTTTATACTTGGTTTTACAGGTTTGTTGTCATGCACATCATGAAATTGAACTGTACCTATGCATGTTGTTTAGTCAATACCAACATGATATAAATGCTTCATCCCCAATAGGGGATTATTTGCTTTATTCATCTAAAATCTGAAACAAGTTTTTCAAAAAATTTAAGTTCTAAAGCATTTCAGGCTGCTCTACATCAACAGACTTTCACAGTACCTACTTCCCCCGAAAAAAAATTTGTACCAGAACAAATGATTATTTCACAGGAAGTTCTTGATGACTCCATTAAAAAAAGTGAAAATATAACAGAAATTCTCAATGCAAGTCTGGGTGAAAAGAAAGTTTGAGCAATTGAAGACAGCAATTTCAAAGAATTACATATATCGGCATATATTTATATAAAAATGACAGTATGGGCTTTTAAAAAACAAAGTTTACTAGGTTTAATTTGAAATAAAAAAACTCATAATTTTATTTTATTTTATAATTTTATTGGTTTTATCAATAACAGGAGTTTTATTATTTTAAACAAGAGGCATGTCTCTGTGATCTCTACAATTGCACTATCTATGGAACAAGATGCATGTCTCTGTGATCTCTAAAATTGCACTTTCTATGGAATAAGATGCATGTCTCTGTGGTTTCTACAATTGCACTATTTATGGAATAAGATGTATGTCTCTGTGATCTCTAGAATTGCACTATCTATGGAGCAAGATGCATGTCTCTGTGATCTCTAAAATTGCACTTTCTATGGAATAAGATGCATGTCTCTGTGGTTTCTACAATTGCACTATTTATGGAATAAGATGTATGTCTCTGTGATCTCTAGAATTGCACTATCTATGGAGCAAGATGCATGTCTCTGTGATCTCTACAATTGCACTATCTATGGAATAAGATGCATGTCTCTGTGATCTCTACCATTGCACTATCTATTGAACAAGAGGCATGTCTCTGTGATCTCTACAATTGCACTATCTATGGAATAAGATGCATGTCTCTGTGGTTTCTACAATTACACTATCTATGGAATAAGATGCATGTCTGTGGTTTCTACAATTGCACTATCATATGGAATAACATGCATGTCTGTGGTCTCTACCACTGCACTATCATATGGAATAGGATGCATGTCTCTGTAATCTCTACCATTGCACCATCAAATGGAGTTCAATAAGTTCAATAATAAAACTTTAAAATAACTTTCTGAATCTTTGATAGAAATCATGCTATTGAACAGACATTAACATAGCCTGTTTTTTATATGAAGCTTGCTTTTTATCCACACAAAGTGTAAAGATATCAATCAATTATACACAAATTATACGAAAACAAATTTGCATTTTCGAAAAAAAAAAGTGTATGCAACCAACCTTCCGTAAAAAAAAAAAAAAAAAAAAAACAAGCATGCATGCACACAATGTCATAAAAAACAAGCAAGTTCCCAGTAACATGATTTAATCTTGGGAAATAAATATTTTTACATATTTTAGTTTATTTAGTGAGGTTAGATTATTATAAATTTTGTAAACTTGGAATGCATACACCATACATACCAAGTAAGTACACGTGATTTTTGCGGTAAAAATAAAGAGTTAATTATTTTAAAGAAGAACTTTCAATCAAAATATTAATTTAAAATAAAAAATACAACTCCATATATTTTTAAAATGACCAGCATTTCCAAATTATCAGGAATAATATTCAAAGGATTGTTCACCACAAAAAGCAAGGATTTTATCTCAGCTAAAAGAGCTTAAAAATAATAAAAGATGCTTTTTATCTTGTCAATAAATTTTACCACTTTAAAGGTATTAAAGTTTTCAGAGAGCAAAGTGGAAGCAATATGTTATCATTTGATAACATCACAATGTGAAGGGATGATATTTTAACAAAATTTTTACCAATATACCACTAAGCATGAAATTTTGTTAGACCATAGAATATAATCAGTTTGATTTTCTTCTGAGCATTTACCTTAATAAAAACAACAATAAACAAAAAATCAACGATGAAGTATGAGAAATGGACAACTGCTAGTATTTTATTTATGTTATAAGTAACACAAATATTCAAAGTAGCAAAAGGAATAAAAGTCGAGTAAAGGAGCAAATTGAATGTAAATTTTGGTCAAATAATTGATGAATTTTATAGCAACCTTAATTATTGTTTTCTTGCTCAAAAGTCAAAAATTAACAGATTAAATTAAATTATCGGAGACAAATTCCACCAAAAATTTGCAAAATATGTCTTCAAAGATGATGCACTTTAAGAAAAAAATTTCAAAAAAAGTCAAAAAAATAATGATACCTAAAAACCCATTCAGGATTTAATTTACAATATAATATTCCAAGAAAATAATGAGTTTGAGTAATTTCAAAGAATAACACTGCAAGTTAAAGATTAAATCATATATGTGTGGACTTTTTAAAGCACCACAATCTGTCCAAATACAAATACTTTAGTTATCTTTTTTAATAGTAATAAAACCACAACGACAGATTCCCATATATTTTGTCCCAATTAACAAATATAATGCTACAATAAGCGGTATGATATAATAGTTTTAGTTAATCTTTTGTATGAACAATATAATTATTTGTTTCCAAGGCTGTTTAAGTTTTGCTAACCAATCTTTAAAAAATTTGACAGGTTAGTTTTATGCCATAGATCTAAACCACCCTGCTCGGTCGGTTTGCTCAGATGGTTTGCTTAGCTATCTCGCTAAGCTTGATTGACTCGTTTGATTGCCTGACTTCCTTAACTGACTATGATTAACTGATTTGCAAAGTTGGCTTACTAAGCTGCCCTGTTTAAATACCTTGCTTAGTTGGCTTAAATCTCTGGTTTAGATAATTGGCATGCTTAAATTGATTGACCTGCTTGCTGAGCTGACCTACTTTGCTGGCCTGCCTAATTGTTTAATTAATTTGCCTAGCTTTACTGCTTGAGTACCTTATTTAACCGGCTTGATTAATAAACTTGATTAGCTGCCATGCTTAGCTTAGCTGCTGTGCTTGGCTGTCTTAACTTCCTTACTTAGCTTTGTTACTTGTTTGAAATTAATGGCTTTTTCAGCCGACATGTATAACTCGCTACCTTCCTAAATTGGCTTGCTTAACTAACTTCCATAGCTAACTTGTTTAGCTGGCTTAAATAGCTGGCTTACTTAGCCTCCTTGTTTGACTTGTTTGATTGACTGGATTAACTGATTGGTTGGCTGGTTTACTTGTTTAGCAAATTTCCTAAACTGGTTTACTTACCGATTTTTCTTAGCTGGCTTGCTTAACTAGGTTTTTTTTTAGCTGGCTTGCTTAACTGCTTTTTAGCTGTATTAATTGGGTACCTTGATTAGCTGACTTTCCCCATTAGCTTTCTTGGTTTGGCTGGTCTGCTTAGCTGTCTTGCATAATACAGCCTGTATGTTAATCCTGTATCAATGATTGATCGTGTTTCTTTGATTATTCCAAAGAGTTGTAGGTAAAGTCACCCCTTTAAAATTGCATAGTTATCAAGTTTTATTTGTTAATAGAGTAGAAACATTTTTTAATCATAACTCATAAGATGCTATCAGAAGCAATTTCAGGACCAGCAATTATAAATTCTATGCAAAAAAAAAAAAAAAAAAAATTAAAATACATTTAAACACATAAATCATTTTTTATATAATTGAGCTTGAATAAATATTTTCATCACCTCATTCTATCTTTAAGCTTTTCTAATGTATCCAACATGTTAACAGTATCATGCAGTATTTTTCGGTTTGGCACATTTTCAGCTAACAATTGAAGCGTCTAAAGAAAGGAAGAAGTTCAACTAACTAATAGACATCAAAAAAAAAAAAAAAAAAAAAAAAGACAACCCTTAATTAAAAATTTCCAAAACCGTGTGCAGAATTGGATTGGAAGCATCATACCAGAAAATTTTGAAAAGACCTAACAAGGACAAAATGTATTAACTTTAATCGAAATGTCAATGGATTCAACGTGCCACCTTTCTTAACAGATATAGTTTGTGTATTGAATGCAGCTTAATTCAATAAATGAATTACATCCAGATTTTCCAATGAGAGACAAGCTTGTTTTATTCCCCAGTCAAAATGTAACAATAACAATTTTTAAAAAAACGATCTTTTAACAATGTATAAAAACTGAGAGTGTTTTGATTGGAGATTACGACCCTAAATGTTCCATATAAAGTTTTTTGCTAAACACTACTAATAAAAGTAACTCAGAAAAGCGAAGAAATTTGTTGAAGAAAGTTAAAGAACAATAACAAAATTTTTTACGCTATATGTAGCACAGTTTTTTTTAATAGCCTCATCTTAAAAAAAGAAATCAATACATTATTAAGAGTTTCTTGTTTGTTTATGTGTAAATGAGGCTTTAAACTACTTGTTTATTTAGTTAAGTCAGCATAAATCATTCATTAAAAATGGTAGCCTCATGGCCAATCAAGAACAACAACATTGGTTTTAGATTTCAAGAATACACCACGGACAAGTCAATTTCTGTGCGGATGAGTGAATAAGAAATAGGAAACCCACTCATTCGACAGGAAGAGTTATCAAAACCCTTACACTAAACCACAGTTTAATAGCATGTTTTGAGATTTTATTAATTTTTAATTCTATTCTAGGAATAAATTTTGGCATGTAAAAGTACCTGCACTATTGTAACAATCATCTAGCGCTATGCAACATGTAAAAAGACTTTCCTATTTGAATAAAATTGATAAATAACTAGCAAATGGGAGAGAAGCTCACGTATGTTCTTAAAACGTTTTGCAGTACACCTGACAGTAAATTAGACATACGACAAAAATCTTATTGCAATTTCAAAAGAGGCTGAAGTGGCTGCATATAATAGCTTAGTCGTTCCTAAATTGCAAACTGCTGTTTTTTTGCCGATGTTTTAAATGAAATACCCTTAATATTAATATAATATTTTCACCTTTTTCACCTCAACTTTGTGCTAATAAAAGGATTTTAAAAGTAAAAATAAAGGTGTTCAGATATAGCAAACTTGGTATAATAAATAATCTGGTATATCAAGAAATGTCAATGGATGGTACCCACACATCGACCTTACCTCATTTGCCACATAAGCAAAATAAATTTTTCCCAAGTACTTTTTTGCATAGAACAATCTATGCAGTTACTTATTTTTGAAGTCAGTTATACATAACAATTTTTATCTTTCAGAGAAATATATTTACTCCTTTATACCAGGTTTATTCTTTGCTTTTAGTTTTTAAAAACGCAAAAAATGATTAAAAAAACTGCTCTGTTAAAGTACTACAGTAAACATCTATTAATGTGGTTTTTAGCCTTTAACATATAACTATGGACATAAATGTGAATGGATATATACAAAACCTACAACGGAAATACATGACAACTTGGCCAAGAATCCAAAAGTTAATACCTTTATCACCAAAAGAACAACATCACCATCATTGCTTCCCAAGCACATAACCAATGCTTGCAGATTTGTTTCATCCTACAATAAAAGTAGCTTATCGTTACTTATCATTAGTGCAGGACAGATCTCCATATACAGAATAATATATTTTTCTACCTTCAAAAGTGAGAAGTTGGATATGAATGTTGCTAATCTTAATTTAGAAGTAAATCAATTTTTTTTTAATATCATGAAGTGATATATGTACAAATCAAAAACATTCATACATTGCAATAACTAAAACATCCAGGAAAAATATAACATCAAATATTATATTATACTTAACCTTTTAACAGTCCACTATTTTTTTGAGCTGAGTGTGCTTAATGTTCAAAATATTTTGTGGTGGTGGGTCTTAAATGTCCAATAATTTAAAAAAAAAAAAAAAAAAATTGAGTAATTTCATTATTTTCAAAAAACACTTGAGTTTTGGATTTATCAGCAATACATAATCATTAAATATACTCCAAAAAATATTTTCTTAAAAAATATTTAAAAATTCATATTAGAAGACACTTAACGTGTGATAACTTTTAAAGCATATTGCGACACAGAGTCCGACATCACATTCCATGCACATAAACCATTACTCTCACTGTTTTCCATGGTAGGAAAAAACAACGAATCTTCTTGAAGGATTTTTTTTTAATCAGTTTCTGGTGCATATCTCAGAAAATAGCGACCGGTCAATCTCATTGGATCGTCCGCCTTAAACTAGCACGACTTGATTTTTTCGAATAACACACCCTGTATTTTTCAAACATTTGCGATATTAACTTTAATCGAAATTTCAATGGATTCAACGTGCCACCTTTCTTAACAGATATAGTTTGTGTATTTTTTCACACGCTTACGTTCCACTTCATATGATGTCAGCATTTGATCATTTTTATCAACACCCCCCATATTCATGTTATAACTATTAATAAATAGAGGGATGTTTTTAGGTTTACCACCTCTAATAACTGCTTTTTCTTCATCTTAATATTTGTTGTTTTTTCGTATAATACTCTTTGTTCACCTTTTTTCAACTTTGCTATTTTCAGTTCGATTGGTAAACCTTTACGGTCTTTACGGAGAGTGCCAATGGTATTGGTATTTCTACGTCAAAGTAGTTTTGAGAGTTCAAGTGACGAGTATCAATTATCAATATGAAGTATTTATCAAGTAAACCATCCATCAATATCATAACTATTTTTGTCGCAACATATTTGTACTCAGGGTTCAGGGTAATTGTCAGCTCTGACCCAGTATACAAAACAGATCTCCAAACATATCCACTTCTAGATTCACACAAAGCGTAAGTCTTAATTCCAAATCTAGCTCTTTTACAATGTATGCATTGCTTTCACATGAGGCGACCTTTCAAAAGCATAAATGATTC
>JAUZNK010047058.1:0-16400 GCA_035046665.1 Euphysa ruthae | reverse complement strand
ATATGATCTCAGACATATTATATTGAGAAAGAAATTATTACGTCATGAGTTTAAATAATTTATAATGGGTATTTTGCGGGAAAAAAACTGCTCCCATCTTCAGGCAATGGATTAAAAATATTTTTATACAGTGGAATTTCTCTATCTCGAACTTCGTAAGGTACACACTACTAAAGCAAGAAAGGTTAACAATGATTTATTAGGGAAGTATTAGACTTAAAGTTTAAGTTCTCAGAAGAATTTTTTGTTGAATAACTTTAAAACATTATACATCAAGTTAAACAGTTTTAAATTATCGATTTTTTTAAAAGATTTCAGTCTCTTGCTTTCATATAGCGGTTCAAAACTCAAAAGCAGTCTTTTCATTTACACGACTTCGTCACTAAACATGGTGGCATCTTTCAAATCATCTAAGGCAGAATCAATCGCCTATCTCGACGTATTTCCACCACATGATAAAATATTTCTTCAAGTGAAACCTTATCATCGCTTTCTACTTTCTACTTCTTCACCTTGTTCTTGACGATCCCTTAGTTTCTCTATGAGTTTCAATAACATCGTTGTCCAAACTCACAAAAGCAATGGCTGTGACATCATCCGGCACCATTGACTAATCTACTTTTCACAAGTCATTGAAGCCTTCTTGAAGATTATAAACGGATCGTCTGAATGAACAATGGGCTGGACAATTATCAATGATAGCAGCAATTTTTCCATGATTTGCCCGAAACCTTCGGCCTTGTTTACGGACCCATTTTTCAAAGGTCTCATTATTCGTCCAACTCTTGCTTTGTGATTTGTACTCAAAGGTTAGATGCATGAAATTCTAGAAACAGTGTTGATTTTTAGATTTCTCGATCACAAACATGGGAAGTTTTTCCCCTGTTGCACTTGTTGCTGCCATTCCAGTAAACCTGATTTTGCTTCTTTTTTTCCCTGGAACACTTTTCTCCTTTAAGATAATAGTTTTTATCTGGGAGACATTGATACGAAAGACCGAACTCGTCTGCAATGAAAATATCTTCCAGCATATAGCTTGAAAGAGTTGTTAGTAGTCTTGTTTCACTCCAAGAGCTGACCATCTCTTGTGACTAGGATTCACCACCAATTATTTTCAACGAAACGCTATGCATGAAAAATATTAAAAACCCGGTGTAAAGCAGCCCTTACTAATGGTTAATGCATTTCTGGATTTAAGTGGGAGGGAGTCGGGCAATGTAATGCTCATAGTTAGGATGTTAATTCTTAAATTGAATGTTTTTCAATCATAAAATTCTCAAACTGGCAAACGACAAAATGGTGTTCAGCTAAAGAAAATATTACTAGGCATATTGTATCAGAATAGCAGAATAAAATGATAATTTGCATAAACATCATTTGCTATTCTCAATTATGTTCTGAATTAAGCAACTGCAAGCTCGCTTCATAACACCAGTCAGTGCTACGCGAGGAATCAAAATTGATATTTCCAAAAATGTTACGAGAACATATTTTAAGTGGTAAAACAAGCGAGAGCTGCAGATTATAATCCCATTATAATCCCCAATCACTGGTGTTAAGCTCCAAATCGTGGTACCCATTTACCTACTTAATTGGTATGTTGTGCTAGGTTGGAAATATAACCGCGATTCCAGCATTAATACTACATAAACTGGTGATTAGACAGTCTAATAATTAAGCGGTCCTACAAAAAATAATTACCAGGACGGAAATCTAACATAAGCATCGGTAAAGAGCTTTGCATTAAGCTATTTAGGTAAGCAGGGCAAGGTGGCTATCCTTGAGGTAACTAAATCTGCATAACCTAGATACTGGGTTCTGAAAATATTAGAACTTCATAGACTAAAAAATTCTGTAAAAATATCTCAAGATACATTAGAAACTCTCAGCAACATATGAGACCTTTTTATTTTCTAATTAATGTGAAGTAGAAAGTTTGTTGCACATGAACTCGAATTATCCCATGCAACTATGGTTGATTTAAAAAACTACCTCTGTGAAGTTTGTGCTGCAGATTTTCTCGCAAATCCAATGGTATTCGGGGTGTAAAAACAACAGTTAAAATCGGTGAAAATCGTTTTATACGGCAAAAAGTCAATCAAGAATGTGAGTTAGCAAAACAATGGGCATTTGGTGGAATTTGTTGTGAAACATCGGAAAGTTTTATATATACTGTACCTGACTAAAGTGCAGCTATATTAATAGAAACTTGCGGTACACCACGTGTCATTGGTTTAAGTTCATAGTTGAGATTATTTTTATAAACAAACTGCTGTCTATTCTTCAAATAAGATTGAAACCATTTCTATCCAATGCCACGAATTTCGAACTGACTCAATTTTTGGAGTAGAGTTTCATGGTCATACTTTAATCCATCTCCTTTTGTAACTGGCCTAATACACATATAGGAGCATATTTAGTGCATTTTTTATTTCTAAATCCAAATTGGTTTTGATAGAAGCTTTTTTTGGATTCAATGTCTTTGGTTCATTAATTTATCAAAAATTTTGCTTAAATTAGAAAGTAGTGGTATATTTTTGATCCTGACTTTAGAACTGCAATTATTTTTGCAATTTTAAGAGGATCTGGGAATTTTCCAGTTTTGAAAGAGATGGGAACAAGATGGGAGAGAAGTTGAGCTAAATATTTTTTCTATGAGTTTTAGGGTATGTCTATTTATGCTGTTCGTCGCACGGCTTTTAGATGTATTTGATATCATATAGAAATTTTCTTTACATGAATAGATTCTTAAATTGAAATTCAATATAAGTGAGTGCAATACTGGCTTGGAATAAATTATTAAGTAATAACAAAGTAAAACAGTGAAACACTTGTAACAAAAGTGGATTACAAAGTCCGATGAGATTAAAAAATGAGACGTAACAACGATGCTACAGAAGATCGAAAACTGCAATTATATTGGACGCATAGCTGGGAATTATGTTATTTTAGTAAAAATATGGGATCAATTAAAATGTAATACAGATTATAAGTAAAGCCATGATATTTATATATACGTTATAAATAGAGTTATAAATAATAAAATAATAAGAAAAATGTGATAAAATAGAAGTTGTTATCCCAGAAAAATTAGGTGATGATTAATGGAAAGTGAAACATTAGTTCACAGAAAACATCCACAGGAAATAAAGTCTGAAAATAATAAAAGTATAATTAAATAAATATATTAAATATTATTAAATATAATTAAATATATGTACGCTCGATGAGTTTATCATTACTTTGCCGACAAATGGATGGAATATATACGTTAATATCATAAAATAAATAATAAAAAAATAAAAAAAAAAAAAAAACAAAAAAAAAAAAACAAAAAAAAGAAAAAACATAAAAAAAAAACAGAGAATTTAAATAATGAATAAAGAGGATATAAGTTCATCTCTCGAACTGGACAACCTCGTTTCAAAAAACGAAAAACAGTCACACAAGGAATTGCTGAAAATTTCAGGTACAGCGTGATGATGAACGCAGAAGATGACCTAAACAGTACTTTGACATCTTTTTACCTAGAGCTCAAGAACTAAATGGCACAAATGTACTTTTTAGAAATAATCTCGTAAAGCATTTTTTCGTCCATGTAATAAAGTATAGTCATAAGAATTAAATTTACTTCTTATGAATATGAATAAAGAAATTGACCGATAATAACATAAAATTTTATAAAATTATCTTCGAACTTAACATATTTATGCCAGCTGCTTGATGATGGCTTGATTCGGTTGCACAGCCATAAGTGGAAGAATAATTGAGATAAATGGAAAAATAAGTCGTTCAAAATGTTGTAAATCCAAAGAGCAATTTCTAAAGCTTTTAAGTGAATAAATAAAGAAACAAACAAATAAACTGTCAAAAATATAAATAAACAAATAAAATCATAGAGAATTATAATGGTTACAAATCTTTCTAATCTCCGGTACTTTGCAATGGGATACGGAAGTGCTCAACTATGAATTTTTTGATAGATTGATATTCCATTCATAATACATCAACCATTTACTCTCTCATTCTGACGCTATGTGTAAAAAAAATAATCAATGTTCCAAAGTACTTAATAGGATAAAAGGTAATCTAAGCCAAACTAAAGCAACTGAACTTGAAAATGTATTTACCTTGTCACTTTTCAACAGTTGCACTTTATAATTGGATATTTTCGAGTAATGCCTTTTAACTCAAAAGCGAGTTTTTCTTGTTATATTAAAACCGTTTGACATGTCACTCAATTGCACTAAATATAATGTTATTCAACTTCAGAACCTCTAATTTCTTATGATAGGGTGCTAAATTTTTTAAACTTTCTTAATCAAGTAATATTTATGATAAAAATTTTGAGCTTGATGATCAGACCATAAAACTTCAGGCTAGGACATATTCTCAAAACCCTCGAAATTCTTCCATAAACGATTAAATACCTAAATATAAGTTCAATCGAATTGAGGGCGGTACTGCTTTTGAAAAAATTAACAAGCAATGAGAAAACCGGTAAAACGGTTATATATATATATAATATATATATATATATATATATATTCATTTCTTCATGCAAAGTCATAGCTTTCGCTCAAGGAATTCAGGTAATAGAAATATACAGGGTTTAGTTTTCTACCTGAAAATTTGGTGGTATTTTGGGCAATTAAACAGAATGAAAATACAATTTTCATATAAAACATTTATAAATCATTTTGATGACAAAAAGGAAAACATTTGTTAATATATTGATACTGTTCTATATAGAATTTTAGCAAGTTTTTTGCAAAAATCAGGAGATAAAGATAATCCAAGAAAAATTTCCTTTCCCTCAAGGTTACTTTCTCTAGCAGAGCAACTATACTCACAAATCAATCTGAAATTTCTAAGCATACGCATGCGACCGCAATCTTTTATACATACTGAGGAGACGCTTTACAATCTACAATGATCGAAAATTGCTAATCGATATCTTATATAATTCAAAATCAATCATTTCTTTAAAAACTGAGCGCATGACTCTTAGACTAAAAGATTTCGCATTCATTTATTAAAAGTGAATAAAACATTATCGATTGCGGCATCAGAGAAAGATGCACAATCCTTCATTTTGGCGCTTGAAAAAATGATCTCAAATTTAGCAATATCATGTGTGATTACTCCAGACAATGGGCCACCATTTAACTCAAACAATTTAAAACAATTTATGGCATCCTATGGAACAAAGCGCTTCAAGTAACTTCTCTATGGTCCTAAATTAATAGTGAAGTAGAAAGATTTATACAAATACATACACGACTATTAAGTATTGCACCCATTAAAAATTAAAGTTATTTACCTCACAATTACAATGATTTCCCTTCGTTTACCGCAACACCACACATTGCACAACGAAAATCAGTCCATCAAACATACTATTTAAGCGTGTATTTATTCTAATATTATTGTTATTATTATAAATATTCTATTCCAAGATAAATATATAAATCAACCTCGGTGAATTAATTGGAAGAATCATTCAGAAATCAATCCATATCCGAACAAAAAGTAAAACTTTACTACGACACTCGTAAATCCAGTGATTCAAATAGAATGAAGATAGAAAGGAATAAACTCATCAAACAAGAGTAAAAATATATATTAACACCTCGGTATCAATGCCACCCGTATACTGTAATGTCTAAAAAAGGCATTATGGTTACCGCTAGATCAAACTTCTGCAAACAGCTGATCATACATAAAAACTCACATTTTAAAGCTATTCTCTTCGCCAAAATATCAACATATTTCTAGCCTGTCAGGAGTTCTTATAGACATGGCAGGTTTTAATATATCCAATATCCAAAAATTTAACATTAATCCTCAACTTCCCTCTCACTCGCCGTAACAACTCAGAAAAACATATCCAAAACACCTAAGAAAACCAGTCTTTGATTGGCGAAAATATTAACCTATAAATTACTGATAAAACTGAAAAAATAGACTCAGCATTTTTCATTTTTGCAAATCTGGTCGTGCTATTTTGTTCCACTTTTGTTAAGAACGGGGAAGATATGATTTGACGGAGGAAGATATGAGTGGACAGGGGAAGATATGAGTGTCGCAGCATAAATGAACTTGTCTACGATGGTGATTATATCTAGGGTAGACCTTACTATATATCATGCATTGTAGATTTTTAAGAAACATGAGATAGCTTGGTGTAGTAATCTACTCTCATGCATGGATCTACAGTAGGTCAACTATGTCGTCCGCCTAAGGAAAAATAATTTAATTTAAGGGCGCATCTTAGTATACACACACTGGAATTACAACCATTGGGTTTCACCTATTTTTAATTTGCATTTTTATAAATTTCCCCTTATTTATAAATAGTCTGGAAAAAAATTTTTAGCTGAGGCGAGAGTTTTTTTCTTTTTCGGTTGAAAATTTTTGATGATTTCATCATATAATTTTAATGTATTCATGGTTTTAGGAGAAATATTTTAGGATTGATCATGTTTGATTGATTTTTGGATTTTTAAAAAGTTTAGTTCTGAATCTACCAAAATTTAAAAATATATCATTCCTAAATTGTTGAAAAACCTAAAAACGTAAGCTTTTTCATTGGTAGATTACTTTGCGAAACTCTCTAAGTACTGTTTATTACATTAATAATTTTTATCTTGGTTTAAATTTTGAATGTTTCGGAATGATCTAATGTTATAAATGATATTGCAGTTTTAAAGATTCACAGAATTACAAAATTTGATCACTGTAACCAAATAACTCATAGAGTCCTTTAATTTTAACTGTTTATTTACTCTTAACACCACAAGCAATTTACCATGGCAAATCTACTAGGCTTATAAGTAATTTGTGACTTTAAGAAATTTTCCGAGCTTCAGTAGAGAAATGTTAAATACCGAAACACGTGCCTGTTGTTTGTTCAAAATTATAGTATCAAAAAATTGATTTATGTATTGCTACTAAAGATGGTGGTTTTTAACACCAAACGCAATTCTTCAAGTAATTCTGCCTGGATTTTATAACAAATGATTTGTAATTTTCATTGTGCCTGCAACGTGCATTTAAAGATATTGTTTTATGGTCGCATTGATTTTATAATGGACTACGACAACTTTGCAGTCATTTTTTCTCTTTGATTTCCCAGATATAAACTGAACGAAAAGCTTTTTCCGAATATTTTTTTGTAATAAAAGGATTTTCTGAGTATTTCCCCACCTAGAGACAAGGAAATTTTCTTTACTGCTCTTTAGAGTTTTATTACATGTAGTTGTCGAAACCATGAGGCAAAGTTGGTCGGAAAGTGGCAATCATCCCACAGGGGCTCTCACATCAAGGTTTGTAAAGGTCCCTAAATTTTTTTCAGAATAGTAACATTTGCGTTCCAGCCAAAACAGTTATTGCTCGCCCAATAATTAACCAATTGTCTTGGAAGATGATATGCTTGTTGAAGACACCTATAAAAGTTTGTTAATAAAGAAAGATTAAAATCGGTTGGTCAAATGACAAAAAAACGCGAAAAGCTTTTATAAGGTTTCACTATTTTTTACTTGATTATATTCGCCTAAAAATATTTTCAAAGTAATAAAATAACAAAATATTACAAAAATAATTCCACGTTCTATATAGCTCATACAAATATTATGACTCGAAATGTTAAATCAGGGGGTAAAAATGTTCGAAAAAAATCATAAATTTTATAATATTTCAAATAAAATTTGTTGAGCGGAATAACTTGATATAGATGAGCTGTAACTGAGACGAATTTTGATTTAGAATAATTAATTATTAAAAGTAAAAAGAACACAGGGTAAAAGTTCCTATGCAGGGGATAAAATATTTTTAAAGATACATAACAAAATTGTAAAAATCACTTTGAACATTTAAATTATGTAACATTACCATCAGAAGAAGAAGAGTCGTGGTCTTCTTCATCCATGTCTACTTCTTCTTCGGAGATTGGTCTAGAAGCATATCTACAACATCGTCAGGAAAGCCCTCATATACCCAATAAATATTGCTAAATTCATTCCAACTATTTTTGGCAATTAGAGGATATTCCATAATACTCACGAGTGAATTTCCTAGATCTTTACAACGTAATTTTATCGTAATGCGTGGAAATATGAAATTGTTCGAAAAGGTGATAATAATGCCCGTTCGATAACTCTGTTTTTTTAATGAGTTTTCAAACATATTTCTGCATTTAAATTCAAATCTTCACCAAGTATTCCAAGTACATCAATAAAAAGTCATACTGTATATCTTAAAATATATGTTTCCCATTTTTTTTAAAAATAGGAAGAAGTAAATTCTTCCCTGAAAAGGCATGGAAACCAATTATAGCGTTTATCAATCTTTCAGAAACGTTAATGCAGCCACCTTTTCAACTCTTCTATTTAATCAATAGATCACGAGCAGGATTATCAATAATTCCAATTGCTTATCATTATTATTATATTTTCCTATTTAACCAATAAATATACATTTATAATTTCGTTTAAATATTAGAAAAATTATTTGTTAATATAAATACTAAGACCATCATTTGATAAGAAACTGCTTAATAGGAGGGAGTCACTCATAAAGCCAGAGCTGACCAAACGGAGTGATTTCGGTTTTTTACTTTTTTCTAAGGCATCGGAAAAACCCATATTAATTTTGATGACTTTATGCAACAAACTTTGATTAATAGATTATTGAGTACAAACAACTTTAAAAACTAGTCTTTTAAATTACCATATTTCATAAAGAATAATCTGTAGATTTCCATTATATTTCCATTTATGCAACCATAATATCCGTATAGCCGTATGGTGAACGTAGTGTTTTGAATAGCATTTTCATAGTGACGAATAAGTTTGGTGTCAACTTATTCTTGCTTGGAACACAATTCTTCCGCTATTTTTACTTCATATTCTTCAATTTTCCAAGTAATCTTCCTTTGAAGAATAAATGACGCAAGTTCTGAGGGTATTTATGGCTTTCAGGGGATTTTTTGTAATGGTTTCAGAAATCGTGTTTATCATCTTTGTTTTATTTGCACCATTTTTTAAGAAATTGCTAAAACCGGATGAAATTTTTGATTTAACTGATTTGATGATGACACTAGCACTGCACCCACAATATTTATTTTCACCTTACTTAATTGATACATCTTTATAGGTATCAGCAACATTCTCTACGCGTGTATATCCCTTAGGAAAAACTGACAATCCTTTCCATGTCAAGACTTAATAATTATCTAAGATTTGAACCATTTACCTCAAAGCAGCCAAAAAATCTACAATAAAGGTTGATTCGTAACGACTTCCTTTGGCTTCTTAGCTTGAGTTCTCGGAAATTTTCCCTTCAGTCACAAGAACTTCAAGTAAATTGCTCTGACCAGTTTTTCTTGGTTTTCCATTAGCTTTTGCCAGGCTCATTGTTAAAGGAGATAATTGATATGTTAAGGCTTTACTCCAGTCAATTGCACGATCGTTCTTTGCTAAAAATGTTAATAAAGAGCCAACGATGTCGCCATTTACTTTGATAGTGGATTCTTTATTATTTTTCAGTATAACTCTGGAGCAAACATCTTGAATAATTTTATTACCTTTCTAGGTATTGGCCTTCTTTTCCTAATAAAAGTCTTCCTGAAGTGGCTCTTCTAAACTTAGATTGCAAAAGTAAGATTTATTGGGAACAAAATTGTTTAAACATTGCTCTTCAAAAACACGAACAGTTTCTTTTACAGCTTGTCAGTTGTTTTATTGCTAGAAAATTTTTTTAACAATGCCGGCTAATAATTCACAGGTAAAATACAAGAAACAAAAATCTTCTGACTACATTGCCGAAACTTAAATTGGAATTGGCTAGATGTTGAATTTATTTCATGGGAACTAAATTCTTTAATGAGATCCCAAAAAGAAACTAAAAATAAAAACATTTTGAAACCATTATTAAGAAACCATTTTAGGTCTTAGATGTTTTTAATTTATTTACTTGATTTTAACTTATTTTACTAATATTTTTTATCTGTACAACCGTTGTTAGCAGTTTTATAAAAGGTTAACATAATGTTCATTTAAAGACATATTTAATGACACACTTCATAGAACCATGTGCATGCCAACCGAAATAATATTTGACCCAAGTTAGCCACAAAATATACCACGGCAACCAACTCAGGCAAAAATCCAATATGTGTTGGAACAAAAATAGTAAAAAGAGAAAAAATAAAAATAGTTTCTTCTTTTTAAAATATGTATAACATACCAGCAGTTCTTGTATCTTTGTTTAACGTCTCCTCCCAACGCCGGTCAATGATGTTCTTAGTGGATATGTTTCTTGGGATTAAACAGAGAGGCACTCTGGTGTTAAAAAATCTTTCAGTCAATTAAAATATATATCAGTTTTCTTCAACATCTGGACATAATAGCTACCATATCATGAATAGTTTGTTTTGTTAAAAACAAAGTAGAAGGGCAATACTTCCTACCAATTGTCCAGTAGGAAAAGATTCCTACCGACCGCCAAAAATCAAGCATTTCTACTTGCTGGACGATGTTGACGAGCAGGCCTTGCCTAACCTTTATGCGTCATGGGCCAATAAAGTAATTCGGGCAACTGCAGCGCAAAAAACCATTGAACAAAGAACGAGTGTGATAAAGATCGCGTTGCTAGTTATTCTTTCGACAATACTAGTCTGGTTGTGTGGCCAGGCTCTTGCGTGGAGCGATGGTTCGCTATGGAGATCAATAACTAAATCTAGAGCGAATGTCGAAGGATACTAAAAAAAAACTGAAGCAACATGGAATGATGCGAAAGATCTAGAAGATCGCTTAAGATTCGCAAACCACAAAATCACCCACTCTATGTGTGGTCCCTAAGCCTATCTTTTGAGAATGTTGGTCTATAAGGTAGATAAAAGACCGACCCCTATAAAACACAGAGGCATTTGAAAGGCGGCTCAGGTTGATTCTAAATTATGGAACAGCCAAGATGCCACAGCAGGACATCACCTTTAAAATATGCGAGCAGCATATCTACCATGCGATTTTTTTTCCATGGACGTTGTTGGTGTTGCGATTAATCCTGTGCGCCAGTATGGACTCCCGAAGAGCATGATGCGTCAAGTGAACGTAGAGGGTGTGCCCCTTAGTGACATCCTAACCTTAATTGGCTTAGTCCAGCTCTCCGCTCGGGTGTTCAATCCAAACACCCACCGATATAACATCGGTCACGTTGGAGAGCATCTGCTAGAAATCCAAGTTTTAATCAAAACTCTAGAACTCAGAGACTTACTTGACTCTGGTAATATTGAAAAAAGACACTGCCCAAAAAGTCATTCATAGCATTGGCACCAAAACCAACGATCACATTTCCCGTGAAAGCCTTTGCTGTGAGATTCGTAAGAAAATGCGATAGGCATGGTGACGATTCTAACATTATTATCCGTTACCACAAGCTGCTTCCCTGCTGCTACGGCAAAACAAGGGCAGGGTGGTTTCAAATAGGTCATTCGTTCTTGCATACACCGACGTTGCACGATTTCCCCAAGAAGACAGACATCCTTCGGGTCTATACAGATGCCATCTACATCAAGTCCCTTCGAGATTTAAAAAAATAGGTGTTAAAGACTAGCCTAAATATAGGAAATGGCCGCACAAGCAACAGATTCGAGTGGTGTCTTGATGCTGTAGCTAGGACGATCCTAACCTGCTGGGAAACTTGAATTGCAAGTAAGTGAAACCGTACAACATCCCTTTAATCACATTGCGGCACGTATGCAATTGACTGGTCAAGGTGGAAGCAGTAAGACAGAGTGGGTCGCAGAGGCCTTTAATGGGCGCAAACTGGTTGTGCTCACTCCAGAAAACGAACTTGCCGCCTCGAACCAAGTAAAATTCAAACTCAAACCACCCATCGTTACTTTTATATCAACCATACGAAGCCGATGGAGGAGTGGGATCATAGTTCCATACATCATCGACTCAATAATCTTGTTTAGGTTGTTGTGTTTGACGAATGCTGTAATGTCCCAACCAAGTCTAACTAGATCATACTCGACTACCTGTGCCATCGAAATTGAGCGCAATGCTGTGGAGACCATGGGCAGCTTCTCCGAAAAGGCGACATAAAAAGCCCACACGAAATTCCGGATTGATCGGCCGAGTAAAATATCCGCCAGTTTAAAGCCGATAGTTGATGCTTTTGCAAAATTTGTGGAAAGCCATGATCAGATTTTTCATGAAAGCTTACTCCTGCATCACAAAGACAATCACCATAAACTCCCGAAAAAAAAAGCTTAGACCCGGACGACAGCATCGCCCACCATTACAGAAAACAGTGTCAATCTGTGTTCATACCTGGAAGTCACGAGAAACTCAAGGCATACAAAGGAACGATCGTCGAAGTCACTCTACAGATAATCGAGGGATGGTTCCCATTCGAGTGGAATTAAGTTAATTCATCGTTGCCAAGGAAAAGCAATCGGGCCTCCTGGCCGTTTGATCTTGTAGACCATAGCCTCAGTGGTTGGATAAGCAATGCTGCCTCCAATGCAGTCTTGCGTGTGAGGTTGGTAGGTGAAACTGTGAGGGTCTTACAACTATTCGACGTCTTGCATTCTATTGTCCCTATTATCTGCAAGCAAACCCGAACATCACCCTGATCAAGGGAAGGTTGATCGAAGAAAAACAAAAGGGCTATAAAGTGTGACATCGACTTCTTGCTACAGAACTACACCAACTCTCAAGTCCAAACCTTCAGTATCGACCGCGAGGACAACTTTTAGGGCATTATAAATTGAAAGTTCGAATCACAATGTTAGACAGTTTTTCCTTAAAAGATGTACCATAAATTCTCAGAAATTCTTTTATTTTGAATCTCCCACCTTGCAAGAACATCTAGTTATGGTACAAACTCACTTATTTTTAAACCGAGTTTTCTTTGGAATAGTCTCCACCTACCCTACAAAAACTGCAAATCTTTGCCTTATTTTAAATCAGCTATTAAGGCATGGATCTGCAAAACATTTACATGTCCAATATGTCGTTAATTAGTTCCTTGTGTGTTTTTGTTTTATTGTTAATTATTTTATAATTTAAATATAAAAAATTAAAAAAAAATTGTTGGTCTATATTAGTGTTTATCAATATATAATTATATTCATATACAACTATGGAAACATTACCAACGTTTAATAAATAAATGAATGAATGAATCACATGCCTATCGTGTAATCGCCGACATAAGCGCGATGATTTCAAACGCCACAAACTTTCTAGACCAAAGTGAATTCTGTGCTCTGCATTATTACCCAATCTTATTTAAATACTTGGATCCTAATTATCACCCACGCGAAAAATATATACATAGCTTTTTCGAGCTGTTTTTACAGAAACAACAGGCATAGTGCCTGCACGTTCGCTCAGAGAGTTCATGCAGTTCAGGGGTGTTATAACTGTAACCTTTGATACCAAACCTGTAGCAAATTTCTGCAAGCCGCTTCCGAATAAGTGTGTGATGCTCTAATATTAAGTCGTACGCGTCTGGTGGTAGACCGAATGAATCGAACCAATCCACTTTATATTATTTTATCGCAATATCATCATATTATATCCAACAAGCTACCCAATGGCTAATAGGTAGCTCGTGTATATCAAGGTTAAACATTACTGATGTGACGGCCGCGATATTGCTCAATTCTGAAAGCTCGTCATCGGCGAACACTCCTGTAAAGTGAAGAACTTTTTTACGGCCAAAATATCGAGCTGCGTGGCAGATGACATACTTAGTCAGTAAAGTCTTTCGTATTATTACGATCCATAGCCACCTCTAAAACTGAAGAGACCAGACCACAGCTTGGTGTCTGGGCTTGGTGCTTGTGCGCCGGCAATTGCCAATGATCGTCTGTGATTGAGGCTCCAATGTGCAATTTTTGATCCATCAGCCGTCAAATGAAGCACTTAAATTGCGCTGCCTCCCACATAGTTGACAAGTCTACAAGGTTAGCGTCGGACACCCAGGAATTACCGGCTTCATCCAGTGTAGAAAGATACTTTTGTGCAAAAGAGTTCTTTCACGTTTTTTCCGTTAAAGACCGGCACGTAGGCGATTTCAGTCACCTATTTTGAACCAGTGGTCAGCTTTATCCGAGTCATGCCATAATTGGCAAAATCTTAGAGGTTCTGTGTTTTTTCCACTTCGAATACCGATACACGCAAAATAGCTTCAATTATGTGGCTAGGCAGTGGCCTGCTAAATATATCTTTCAGGTTAAACTATGTCTTGCCCATCTCTAATTGTTAGTAGAAAAAACTTCTGTCCATAGGGTACAGAGCTTTCTCTTTAGCCATAGGCTCTGTTGTGAAATTTATGGCAGCATTGTCTGTTATACTCGCTTGAAAAACCAGCTGGCAAATTTGATACTAATAGTGGCTCCAACAACCGCTTCGGTGGCAATCAACGTAAACTTTTGCTTCGCTCGAGATAAGGACACCCGCAGTGCCATATCGTTTAGTATCAACTGTTTTATCGCATCATACCCAGGAATGGGGCTACGTGACAATTACTGTAGGTGCAGCATTAACAGTTCCCTCTGCTATCGCGAGAGTCTGTCGAGCAATACAAAGTCAAAACGAGTTTCATTCGATTTTAGAAGAAGTTCGAACATACCACACTATAAAAAATTAAGTACGGGTGAGGATGCAGAAAATAAGCATTGAGCTCAACGTGACCACAAAAAACCAATTGGTCGAGAGAGAGTGCAAAAAAGACCGCCATTCCTTCTTAAAAAACTCGAAGCTGGAAGTTAAATTTTGAGATTAATCACTTCAACTCGCCATCAGCGTATATCAGTCCGACACCCAGTGCTCCAAGTTGAGTTTGCACTATGTATTATGTGTTTGTCCGTATACTTGAGCCTTACTACCTGTGATTGTGAGAGATGAAAATTACTTTTTTCCAAAAGAATTTAAAGGTAAAAAAATTCTCATGATAATCAAAATGATTCGTGTTTGAGGGAGATTGAAGAAGTTAAATTTTTATGAAGTTTCCACCAAGTACCAAAAAAAGAAGCTATAAAAAAGTTGATGGTAAAAAATTTTCATCAGGAAACGCTAAATGGTGGAAAAGGTTTTTGGTTTAATGAAAAAAGAAGCAACGGTTTTTGAGTGATAGATGGTTCCTCCTTAGTTAGAAGATTTCTGTTTAAGTGTGTTAAATGTTGAAATTTAAGAGAGAAAGTCGGGATACAAAAAATAGGAGAACTTTCTTCTGCAAAGCTATCTGAATCTGCAAAAATTACCTTTTGTCCAGTCGATATGTTCGGTCCATTCTTAACAAAGCAACACAGGAGAGAGATTAAAATATACAGATATGTTCGGTCCATTCTTAACAAAGCAACACAGGAGAGAGATTAAAATATACAGAGTGCTCACTTACATAAACAGCCGAGAAATTCATATAGAAGTAGCATACAATATGGATACTTATTCATTCATTTTAGCCATTAAAAGACTTATTCTCGTCGTAGCATCATTTACTCAGACAACGGAACAAACATGAATTGAAGCTCTCATTTGAAGAAATGGATCAAACTACCAAACTATCAAACGCTTTAAAGAAATATAATGGAGACCTGATTATCTTGAAAAGAAATCCACCAACAACCAGCCACATCGGTGGATTATGGGAGAAACAGATACGTTCTGCAAGGGTAATCCTGGTAGGCCTATTAAGCACATGTGGTAACAGTTTGGATGACGAACTACTGCACAGACTAATGACTGAAACCGAAGCTATATTTAACTCAAGACCGTTGATTACAGAAACAATTAGTGATCCGACGATTCATATGCCATTGTCACCTACTCACCTTCTAATGACGAAGTCAAAGGCTGTACCACCACCTCCCGGAGAATTTACTAAAGTAGATTTATACTGCGCTGAAGATTGGGTCGTATCCAGCATACTGCTAATGAGTTTTGGGATCGGTGGCTAAAAGAATTTATCCAGACATTTTAGGAAAGAAAGGAATGGACACGATCACAAGGAAATTTTCAGATTGAAGATGTAATACTTGTTAAAACGGAATCAAAGAGGAATCTATTGCCGATGGGGTTAATAATCGAAGTCAAAAGAAGACAACGAGAAAATTTTACGAAATGTAATCCTACGATGTAGTTCGCAAGAGACTGATGTACAAGTTGTTGATAGATCTATTTGCAAAATAGTCTTGCTAGTTGAAGTATGAGTTTGATTCCCTGACGAGGAGCTGTTTCGAGATATCGACGATGATCTTGAGGGTAGCTATGTAACTGCCAGCATAAGTTTTTTTGTTAAAATAATGACATTTAAAGGTCTCTCCTGTCGTATAATTACATAATTTGTAGTTATATATATTATTTATAGTCAATTAATAA